>ML809133.1:41785-123218 GCA_009831015.1 Picea engelmannii | reverse complement strand
CTCAGCTCTACTGCCTCTCATCACGTCGGCCGCCATGGATGCTAGAAATATTAACAAACAAATCTGCTCCACAGCTCGCTCACGATGAAGAATCTTCGTAGCTCTAATGCAGTTTTTTTTGCAATATTCGACTCAGCTTAAGTAGCTCGGAGACTTATAGGTTTAGAGTTCGAGAATTAGGCGCCATATAAATTTGAAATATCTTTATCCCGTTATCAGCATGGCATGGAGCATGATTATGAAACAGAGCAAGAGTAAGCTCGTGATCACGGCGAGTGTTATCAATGATGATCAGCAAACGTTGGAATATATCACGAGGACTGTAATATATCGGCATTGAATATGTAATCTATCTGTGTTGGTTAGTTGTTTTATGAAATGTTTTTATTTTGGGAATTTAGTGATATAAATTTATACAAATTATTATTTTTTTGTTGTTCAAAATCTATTTTTGAATGTAGAAATAGATTCAGCATATTAAAAAGTCATGAACCACTTGTCTTGATTAGTTGTTTTATGAAATAGTTTTTTGTGAGATATAAATTTACATGAATTACTATGTTTTGTTGTTCAAAATCCATTTTTGAATATAAAAATGGATTCAATATACTAAAAAACCCATGAACTAGTGTGTAAAAAATAATCACTCAAAGATTTGAAAGAAAAATAAATGGTGAAAAATTTGAAAGAAAAATAAATGTTCGTGGATCTCCACATCCGTTTGCCCAAGCAGTAAATAGAAAACGACTTTGTCGGAGGAAAGGAAGTGGAACTTTGGAATAAATGTAATTAAGATGCATCGAATTGAAAGAGTTCAACAGAAAAGTAAAGAAAATTGAATGAATGGATAGGAAATTTATTCAGGTAAGATCAGAGTTTGTCGTTGAACTAAATTGTTGAAGGTATAAAGGCGACATGCATGTTCGGCATTATGTACAAATCATGGGACAAGTTTAACTGTCGTTGATGGTGGCTTTGATCAGTGTTGTTGGTCGCTAGTACGACATTGTGAGATATAGTTATGAATGGTGACCAATGGTGATCAATATGGTGAATGTTGTGGTAAGTGGATTATATATTATTGGATCTGAAAACAATCCTAAATAATAAATAATGGGAATATTATGGTGTGTTTTTACACAAATGAGGTATGTATTTTACATTTTTATATTTTTTTACTTATTCTTTTGAGTTAGTTTTATCCAAAATCCAGCCATAAATTTAGAAGAATAGATAGAATTGCAGATTTTAATGGTTGAGATTACATATTGAAGGTGTCTAAGGGTGCTCAATGAATTTGTGCATACACTATTTTATCTGGGTGCTCAATTATTATTGTAATTTTAGTGTTAGATGAAGATGATTGTGAATGGTTATCAAGATATAAGGTTCAACAACCACTACCACCATATGGTTGTATCCACTATTTTAAGTGTCACTTAATGAAAGCTTCCCAAAGAAGCTTGGAAATCTTGTCTTTCTAAATTCCCACTTGAATCCATATGTTATGAGCATTGTTGATCCTTATCAATATGAGGATTGGCATTGCATGCATTGTCCATACTTAATGTGTTTAGAGCTTACTCTCACCATAATGTCATTCAATTTGTTATATTTTTCTCCACTCTTGGCTTTGCAAAACACCAAAACAATTAGTTATGGGTGTAAATTGTAATGGGATTCGAAACTTATTAGTAAGATTAATTGCAAATATGTGGCTCAATGACATTTTTGAAGAGAAAATAATAGGCCTCAAGTGAACCCAAGGAAAATTTGAGGTTGTCTCTCTTTCTTTATGTTCACATATTCGATCTCTCTAAAGGTATCTAATATATTGGTTCATAGATTTTTTGTTGCATTGGTAATGTTATGTGTCTATATGTTATCAGTGATGACATGGTTATAACATTGATTTCTAGTAATTGATTATTATTTGAGCACATTCAACATTGGCCACTTGACCACTTAGTATGTAATTCATGCCATCCTCGTTATTTCAATAAATACTTAAAGGTAACCAAACACATAATTAATAGTTGAATGTAAATCTCTCAACATTTTGTTGCTCTGTTACATTTTTGGTCAAGCTCATTGTAAAGATAATGCATGGCATTGCTTTGTTTCACACAGAAGTGCCTCAATGATTTTGTTTGGGATTTAAAAACTCTTTTTATCTTAGTGAAATTTTCTAAGTTGTATGTTTTAGATTAATCTTAGATATGAACATACATAAAATGAACCTTTTCTACATCACAAAACCCAAAATTGGGATTACAATAGTGAGAAGTGTGATTATGTTCATCTACAAACCCTCACTTCTTTGTTCTCTAGATTGACCATTCACCTTTTCTCAATTCTAGGCATCTTTATATATTAGACTCTTCAGATTCTTCTTGTTCTTTCTAACAACAGTGATATCAATGTAATGATACTTTCCATGTCAAATATTTTGAGAATGCCCCATAGCTCTATGTCCTCATGCCTCGAGCCCAAGATCTTTGAGACATATCAACATTTGTAACATTAATTTTTGTAGCAACATTTTTTTATCCTTGGGTAGTGTTCTTAAGTAAGCTATGGAGAATGTAACATAATGGTAGTTATCATCATATCTATGTATTAGGGATTATAATCTAGCATCCACTATGGCATGCTTTTTTGCATGGTTTCAAAGATAAAATGAACAATCAATATCCTTAATAAAAATAGCATATTTGGTGGTCTTGATGAATAATGCCCTTTTGCTCTATGTTTGTATGGATCATAGGAAGCTTCAAATTATATATATATATATATATATATAATAAGCAATGGATGCAATCATGCTAGACTTGCATATTCTTAGAGGCCTATAAAGCAAGAAAGCTCTCTTCATGGCTCTTATATTGTTTTAATGGAATTATCACCCTTCAACAAACACTTCAAGGTTTACTACGATATCTTGTTTTTTAATGAAATTTTCAATGAACATACCAATTGTGCTTGGTATTTTAAAGGGCATTGACTCCCATGATTAAACATGATCATTGTGATATGATCAAGATATGAATGCAAAATGTAGTCCTTAAGCATCATGTGGATACACTTAAAAAAATAAAAAAACCCCTCTTATATGGGTGTCCACAAAATGTTTGATTTTGACATTGTGTAGAAGCATTATATTATCATTTTTAACACTTTGAACTGATTAAAAATATATATAACCTGTTAGAATGTGACATTGGAAATTGCAAAGTATTCTTGTTATTAGTTTCTTTGAAATTACAATTTATTTATTTTGTGATTGGCTTATTTTTAACATTGTAAAAAAATAGAAGGACAATATTATTTTTAAAATAATGTTTTTTATGAAATATATACTTAGTTTACTCATGGAAATAGAAGTACAACTATTTTTGCAACTTTTCATCATGGAATGATTGGATGAATTATACCCTTCAACTTGAAATTAAGACTAGCCCTTCAAATTTTATTACTGATCTTATGCATGTTGGTATGGCTACTTTTTGTGGAGATAGTACAACACCTATTTGGGACACCATAATTGTAAGGCCCTTTCCTTGGTGATAGAAATGGGCATGCCTACATTTTCATTGGTATGGTCATCAGTAAGCTTTGGTTGGTTGCAACGATAGGTTGCAACTTTGAACAAGCATGGCTTGGGTAGTCTTTCATAATGGCAAGGCATGCCTAAGTGTCGAAGAGCTTGGCAAAGTGATTTGGCTAAGTATGGTCGCAAGATGATATTTTCCATTTGGTTTCATATAAAAGTTGCATGATGGCTTGGATGCAATGTTCCTTGGTTCATGGGGAGTTGGGAAGTAGTACCTTGGCTTGTTAGCATAGTGTGTTAGTCTGGGAGTAGGACTTCCTAGTTCAGTTGGATGTGCATTGCAAGTTGCATAGACATCGACTTAGCTTGATGTGGAGCACACATAATTGTTTAAATGGGATGGTTGCAACTATTGAGCACATGAGACTTTAGGACGCCTTAGGTAGGAACACACAATCCATTTGGGCATGGACCCAAGGGGCTTAACATTAAAGGACTTGGTAGATGGATGGAATGGGTTGTACATTTGGGTCCACTTGGGCATGGAGTATGTGTAAGTCACCTTAGAAGAAGGAATTACAAGGCACCTTCCACCTATATAAAGAGGACATTATCATTGTGCAAAGTCATTCATCATCAAACATTCATTCATCAAATGGTCAAGGAATTTTTTGATGTGTTAAGTTCGGGTTTTGGCACAAAGAATGATTTGGAAACCGGTTGAGTCTTAGGCAGTCTGTACAAAGGACTTAGACAATGTGGAAAATGTCTAAGACATGGCAAATATAGACTAAGATTGTTTCATATCAGGAAATGGAATTGTAGGAGGTATATCCATGAATGCTTTGGGGGTTATATTTACCATTATTGTGGTTGTAGGCAATTGCACCTCATATAAGTGTATGTCTGTGAAATATTCGCAAGTAACTTGGTTGGACTCCCTTGTTGTATCTTTGTAACATAATTTATATTAATAAAGTTAAAGCATCCACCTTGGGTGCAACCCAAACTTTTGTTTTGTGGTCTTTATATGCTTGTTGGATGTTATTGTTCCTTTCATTGCATTGATGAGTATTGGATAAGTGTTAAAGTATAGTTGGGATGATTTAAGGCCATGATTGGACATGTGCCTCTTGTTAGAGAACTTAGTTCTATTGAAGTTAAATATAGATCTAACAAGTTGTAGTTTAAGGCATAGTTATGGGAAAGACCTTAAGTGAAGAGGCATAATCTAGTTGTACTAGGTGTAGGTTGGTAAACCCCTTGTGGCCAAGGCAAGGTAGTCTCACAAATTCAAGCAAGACTGCAAGTCCATGATAGGTGATATTAGAGCATACTATTCACCCCCTTTCTATAGGAAAGGTGGTATTAAAGTGAAAATTCTAGAGAAATTTGATTTCAAAACTATTTTGGCTGCTCTTCACAATGTTTTGATGGGATGGGAAGGAATAGGAGGGTTTTTAGACAAATCTAACAAGTGGTCGCAAGGACGACTTAAAGATGATGTAGTGAACTAGAGAAGATTTGTACCTTGGTGCAACAACTAGCTTGGACGAATCATTCCACATAAAACTAATGAGTCTTTTTTTTTTCAGGATTGTGTGTACCAAGTGGAGCTTGTGGAAGATATTCCTTTCCACTACCTTGAAAGATAGTTTCACCAAAGTGCAACAGTGGCAGACTTGTAGTATAACTTTAGGTGAAGGAATAATTCTTGGAACATGTGCTTGGTTCCATGGATTTGGAAACATAGAGGGTGAAAAATAGCCTTGAAGACTTTGGTGGATTCTTTGGATATGCCTTTGTTGCAACATGGATGGTGCATAAGAAGTGTCTTGGATGACAAGGATGAAATCCACGACAATGAGGTTGGGAGAGTTGATCCAAGAGTAGATGGAGGTATTCTAGTAGTCAAATGGGTGGGATGAAACCTTAAGTTAGAGGTTGCAAACCATTACAAGCCAAGAAGAGGCGCAATTGCAACCTGAGTTGGGATCATTTAGGGGGGAGGATTCCCAAGATGACGACAACATTGGAGCGAGGAAGCAAAAAAAAAATCCTAAATATAGAGGTAAGAATGTTGCTTGTTTCCTTTGTTACCATAGCCATTTTTCCATAGATTGTACTTTGAAGGGAAAGTTCAAATCTTTGGAAGAATTCCATGGGTAGCAAACTTCAAAGGCAGACTTAGAGGTTTTTTGTTCCTTGACAACATGTTGGCGCAAGTTTATGACAGGAGGTCAAGAACATGATTTGCAAGGTGAAGGAAGGAATGGCCTTTGTTTTGTGAATGAAACAATGAGTGGGTTGAAGGTGGCAGTGTTGGTAGACACTAGTGCAACCCACATATTTGTAAGTGGAAAAAATGTTAAAGGACTTCACTGTAATCATGAAAACAACATGGCCTCGTTCAAGGTGGTGAACTCAATAGTGAAACCAAGATTAAGAGTATTTCATTATGCACCTTTGAAGGTTGGTGAATGGTTTGGAATTTTAGACTTGATGATGGTTCCATTCAATGACCACAGAGTGATCTTGGGATAGGTATTTCTCTATCTTGCTGAAGCAATTCTCATGCCTCATGATAATTTTTTGATGTGCTTGGATCAGGCCAAGACTTGTGGTGTGCCTACGATGACTAAAAGGAAGTTGGGAATGGTACCAAGAATATCAGTTGTGAAGTTAATTGAGGAAACTAGTGAGCTTGTAGACAGAGCTTGGGTTGTCACACAATAGAAATAAGAGTTTTTTTAGGTAAAGGAACCTTGGGTCTTTAGGATAGTGTTATCCACTCACTGAGAAGGTTGGAAACATTGGAGACTTTGGTGAAGAGAGTCTTAGTAAAGGTTGATCAGTTGTGCTTTAGGTGAATTAGAGGTAGGACATTGGAGGTATTTCTAAGCTTGTACCAACAGTGGTTGCATAATTCCATGAAAAAGGAACTCACTAAGGTGCATTCTGCAACACCTTGATGTTGGGTATGTGTTATATTCTTTGCATGTGTGTGTGTGTGGGTGCGTCAGATACGATGACTGTGTCTGACGATCCCTTCACCTAGGGCTCTGCCGTGTGCGCTGGGCGCTTTCCTAGGGGGGTCCTAGGGGGGGCAGGTATGCCCCCCTTGGTTACGCGGAGCGTTCGGCACCGGGCGGTAGCCCGGGGCCGAGGGGTTCGGGGCAACGCCCCGAAAAAAAAAAATTGGCGGTTTTTTGCTATTTTTAGCGGATTTTGCTATTTTTAGTTGATTTGTAAATTAATCTCGAATTAAGGGATTAGGGTTTTGGTATCTACGGAATACCTAAAAACATTGTATATATTGTATGGCGAATGGTGAAATTCGATATAATGAAAAAGAAAGGTTTTCCCGGTTGAGGGTTTCCGGTAAAGATCTCTGTGTATTCTGTGTATGAGCCATTGATTAATTTCTGTATTGCTTAAGAATATATATGCATTGCTTTACTTCGCAGGTTTAAAACTTACACTTGAATGGTGCATTGGAGAAGGAAATTTAAACAGATGCCAAGTTTTCAGTGGAAAATGACCTATGTATTGGTTCTAAGTAGTGCACGTAGGCACTCATTCAATAAAAATCTTAGTTGTAAGATGTTGGATCAGTTGAAGGAAGGGTTGATGTGAATCTGATCCTTTAATAGACACACTTCATCATGTTAAAGGTTGGAAAGTTGAGGGCATTGTTAACATCATTTCATATGGATCGTAGGACTTAGAGACAATGATCTTAGAGGTCACTCAACTTCTTGTTTAGAAGAATGGGTTGAGTAATTTTGTCAGGGGGTAATCCAAGAGGAGAAAAAATAAGTTAAATGAGGCAGAGGAACCTTTAGTGATTGTGGAAGTAGTGCATGTTTCAACATACTTCACTAAAGGAAGAGGGTTGACAAAGATGGTTTGGGAGTTCATAGATTTTTGTAAGGCAGTTTTGGGTGAATCCTACCAATTTCCACCCTATCTGTTGGAAGAACTTGCGAGACATGACTCTAAAAAATATAGTTGAATATAACATGAGGAGGAGGATGATTATAGGACCATCGCTAGATGCTTGGGCAGAAGGCACAAGTATGATAATATTTCTAAAGAGTTGGACAAGGGAGGAAGCTTGTTTAATCATGATGATGGAACCTGTGATGGAAATATTCCATGATATTTGTCCTCTTTTAACATTGAGGTCATTTTAGGTGGCTTGCTACCTAAGAGCAGGATAGTGGGCATGAAGGTGCCATGGAGTTAGTTCCTTGGAAAACTTTGTTGAGTTGAAATAGGTGACTTGAAAATTTCAAGGAAGGGGTGGAGACCTTTCATTTGTTAAGCAGAGTTGTACAACATACTAAAGTGTACATGGAACTAATTTTTTTGAGCATGAAGAAGTATATTCTCATTGTTTGGATGAGAGGATTGGATTAGATACCCAATCAATTCAATACTTAAGAGGAATGAGTGAAAAGAAGCATGGTAGATTGGACAAAGTACTAAATAACTATGACCTTCTTAGTGAAGGTTGAGTTGCAACAACAACAACAACATCAACATTGTCAAATAGTTAAGTGAACTTCTTGGTGAAGGTTAGGTTGCAACAACAATAATAGTGTTGGATAGTTGAGTGGACTTCTTGATGAAGGTTAATTTACAACAACAACAACATTGGAAAATTGAGTGAATTTCTTAGTGAAGGTTCAGTTGCAACAAAAACAAAGGAATGGACATCTAAGAAGCAGTGTGTGGTCAGATTGGACAGAGGCACTTATTTTTAACATCTAGTTTCAGTAATGGAAGTTGCATGGTGATTATGGTAGTGGCATTACGAAGTGGTTGAAGGAGTAAATTACACATGGATGTGACAGTGTAAGTAGTATAATTTGGAGAACAATAGAGTCCATGGGTATGTTGACAAGGATAGTAATAGTTTTAAGTCGGGGAGGATATAAGGCCCTTTCCTTGGACCTAGAAATGGAAACCCCTACCCATTCATTGAGATGGTTATTAGTAGGCTTTAGTTGGTTGCAATGGAAAGTTTCAAGCCCAAATAAGAATGCCTTGGGTATTCTTTCATTATGGAAAGACATGCTTGAATTTCAAAGAGCTTGAAAAAGCAATTTGGGTAAGTATGGAAACAAGATGAGGGTTTTCATTTGGGGTTTATTATAGAAGCCACATAATGGATTGGAAATAATGTTCCTTGGTTCATTGGCATGTTGAGAAGTAGTTCCTTGGATTATGGGAATAATACCTTAGTCCATAAGCAAGGATGCATTAGACATTGTTCAAGTGGGACAGTTGCAAACATTAAATGCATGAGACTTTGGGACACCTTGGGAAAGATAACACAATCTGGTTGGAATTGGACCCAAGAGTTTGGAAATCCCAAGACTTGGGGGATGGATGGAGTGGATTGCATGTTTGGGTCCACTTGGGCATGGAGTATGGTGTAAAACTCAAAAGAAGGAAATGGCAAGGAAGCTTCCACCTATATAAAGAGCATGTGACCATTGTGCAAATTTATCCATCATCAAGCTTTCAGTCATCAAGTGGACAAGGAGTTTTGTGATGGGCTAAGTCCAGGTTTTGGAACAAAGAATGACTTGGACACTTTCCAAGTCTTAGGTAGTCTACACAGAGGACTTAGACAACTTGGAAAGTGTCCAAGGCATGGTAGAGCTAGACTAAGACTATTGCATGTGAGGAAAGGGAACTATGGGAGGTAGATCCATGAATTGTGTATGGGTTAGGTTTACAAGTATTGTGTTTGTAGGTAGTTGTGACTTGGATATTTGTATAGATGTAAAAGAGTTGTATGCAACTTGGTTAGACTCCCTTGTTGTATATTTGTCACGTTCTTAATATTAATAAAGTTAATGCATCCACCTTGGGTGCCACTCATACTTATGTTGTTGAGATTTGGGTACCTTGGAAAGTGGTCCCCTTGTGTTTGTGAGTCTCTAAACACAAAGGGGGAGACTATTGCCCTTGTTGATTTACTTTATGATTATAATTTCACTTTGACTTAGGATATTTAACTCAAAAGTGAAATATGTCACTTAATTCATTAAAGTGACATTTAATTCACTTTGTGGGTGAATTAAAGGACATAAATAAAACTAAGGAAAGTGGGTTTCTTAAGTGAGATTTTTGGATTAGATCTCACCCATTGATTAGACTTGGATAGATTGGATCTAGGCCATTGATATTTTAGGGTTTTTCCAAAGGAGGCTAAAGGAGGAAAAAGGGTAATGAAGAGATTCATTCTTCACTTGAGAGAAGAGGAGGAGAGCTCTTGGGTGAAAATATTGAGGAGGAGAGGGGCACATGAGGTCAAGAATGAAGGAGAATCCCTAGCTTGGGTTGAGCTTGCATGAAGAGCTCTTTCATGGAGGCTTGGCCATCATCTTTGTGAGGGTGCATTCTAGAGAAGGAAGAGCGCATATGCTAGAGGAGGGGTGCATTCTTGTGAGGAGGGCGCACATCTAGTTGAGGAGTGTTATTCTATCTTGTGGGAGTCTCATTCATCTCGGAGAGGCTCACTCTATAGGTGTAGAGGGAGCTAAGGTGAGTGAGGGTGCATGAATCTTGTGTAGGGGTGCATTCTATGGAGGAGGGGTGCATATGCTAGTTCCTTGGTTCATTGGCATGTTGAGAAGTAGCTCCTTGGATTATGGGCATAACACCTTAGTCCAAAAGCAAGGAGTGCAATATACATTGATCAAGTGGGACAATTGCAACCATCAAATGCATGAGACTTTGGGACACCTTGGGCAAGAGCACACAATCTGGTTGGAATTGGACCCAAGAGTTTGAAAATCCCAAGACTTAGGGGATGGATGGTGTGGATTGCATGTTTGGGTCCACTTGGGAATGGAGTATGGTGTAAAACTCAGAAGAAGGAAATGGAAAGGAAGCTTCCACCTATATAAAGAGGATGTGACCATTGTACAAATTTATCCATCATCAAGCTTTCATTCATCAATTGGAAAAGGAGTTTTGTGATGGGCTAAGTCCGGGTTTTGGAACAAAGAATGACTTGGAGACTTTCCAAGTCTTAGGTAGTCTAGACAGAGGACTTAGACAACTTGGAAAGTGTCCAAGGCATCGTATATCTAGACTAAGAATATTGCATGTGAGGAAAGGGAACTATGGTAGGTAGATCCATGAATTGTGTATGGGTTAGGTTTACAAGTATTGTCTCTGTAGGTAGTTGTGCCTTGGATATTTGTATAGATGTAAAAGAGTTGTATGCAACTTGGTTAGAATCCCTTGTTGTATATTTGTCATATTCTTCATATTAATAAAGTTAATGCATCCACCTTGGGTGCCACTCATACTTATGTTGTTGAGATTTGGGTACCTTGGAAAGTGGTCCCCTTGTGTTTGTGAGTCTCTAAACACAAAGGGGGAGACTATTACCCTTGTTAATTTACTTTTTGATTCTAATTTCACTTTGACTTAGGAGATTTAAGTCAAAAGTGAAATATGTCACTTAAGTCATTAAAGTGACATTTAATTCACTTTGTGGGTGAATTAAAGGACGTAAAGCAAACTAAGGAAAGTGGGTTTCCTAAGTGAGATTTTTGGATTAGATCTCACCCATTGATTAGACTTGGCTATATTGGATCTAGTACATTGATGTTTTAGGGTTTGTCCAAAGGAGGCTAAAGGAGGAAAAAGGGTAATGAAGAGATTCATTCTTCACTTGAGAGAAGAGGAGGAGAGCTCTTGGGTGCACATATTGAGGAGGAGAGGGGCGCATGAGGTCAAGAGTGAAGGAGAATCCCTAGCTTGGGTTGAGCTTGCATGGAGAGGTCTTTCATGGAAGCTTGGCCATCATCTTTGTGAGGGCTAATTCTAGAGGAGGAAGGGCACATATGCTAGAGGAGGGGCACATTCTTGTGAGGAAGGCACACATCTAGTTGAAGATTTTTCTTCTAACTTGTGGGAGGCTCATTCATCTTGGAGAGGCTCACTCTAGAGGTGTAGAGGGAGCTAAGGTGAGTGAGGGTGCATGCATCTTGTGTAGGGTTGCATTCTATGGAGGAGGGGTGCATATGCTAGAGGAGAGGTGCATCTTGTGAGTAGGGCGCACATCCTTTAGAGGAGGGTTCCTCATTATTGGAGGAGGCTCATTCACCTTGGAGAGGTGCACTCTATATCTTAGAGGGTGCAAGGGTGAAGGATGGTGCTACTTGTGGATTTTTTCTTAAGGAGGGGGCGCACCATCACTTGTGGGAGGAATTCTTGAGAGGAGGGAGATTCTACAAGGGAAATACAAAGGCAAGGAAAGGTTCAAAGATCAAGAAAAGGAAAGGTTAAAGAAAATGCACAAGGAAAAGGGACAAAGGCAAGCTAAGGAAGAAGGGTGCACCAAGGCAAAGGGTGCCTTACTTAAAGAGGCTAGCAGGGAGGTCTTCAAGGAAATCCAAGGCATCCGAGAAGGGTTTCTATTGTACCAAGTTCACTTGTATATGTTTTCTGTGTTGTACATTTTTCTTTGAGGCCTTCTATATTCATCTACTACAAACTGGTTTTCCCCATGGGGGGGGGTTTCTAGGGTCATGTTGACCAAAAACATATGTGTCAATTTCATGCATACTTAGAAGTATAAAATAAACATTTAAAGTGTTAAATATCTAGGAGGTATTGTTATTTGTTTTGAGTATATTTCATGTGCTAACATTGGGATAATCAAACACCTGCAAGGGCACCTCAAAAGGACACTTAACCATCAAAATTGTGAGTAGAAAGTAATTGACTGTTTGTTGTTCTAAAAAAACAGCAAAGGACAGTCACAGAGATTGAAACTTAGATCCAAATAGAGGTCAAAGACATACCTGTTTTGGCAGCCTCATAGGACCTCATAAAATCTACATGGTATCAGAGCCAATGGTGGCTTAGACTTACTGATTTTTGAGCATTTTCAGGGAAGTTTTCGAGGGGTAAAAATAAGATCTGTTGGTTTTTTTTGGACAGAAATTTTACAGTCCAAAATAGTGAGAAAAAATCAGATTTGAAGGTGCCTCTCGGTTAGTGCCTGTTGGATAGTTCAAGGAAGATTTTTGGACAACTTGTTGGCAGAGTTTGTGGAAAGCTTATGGGAAGATTTTTTGGACAGTTCAAAGATGATATCGGACACTTGTGAACAACCTTTTTTCACACATATCTGCTAGGAGTGAGGTTGTGGTGTTACTGCCTCTTTTCACACTTGTGTTGACAGGAGCGAGATAGTACTCTTGTGTTGTTTTAGCATCAATGTGAGATTTATTGGACAACCATGTCAGTTTCCTAGATGAAAGCAGAGGATAGGCTATATGGAGCTAGCAACTGGTCCCCTTGGAAGACCAAGATCATTTTTTTCTTAGAGGACCTCGAGCTATGGGATATAGTTGAGGCTCCCATTGTTTTTCCTCCTATCACTACTCCCGTCATGGTGGAAGAGTTTAGGAAGAAGAACAACAAGGAGAAAAGGAATATTTGTGATGGGTGAGAGACCATGTCATTCCACATTTGATTGGTAAAGACTTTGCATTTGAGATGTGGGATTCCTTATGCTAGCTTTACCAGAGTCCAAACCAGAATCGAAAGATGGTTCTGCAAGACAGGCTCAGGAGAATTAAGATGCCCGATTTTGAGTCGATTACATCATTCCTTGGCAGATTCACTCAAATCAAAGATGATCTTGCAGTCGTCGGAGAGATATTGGATCTAGGATTTATGGTGAGGACATCCTTAAACATATTTACCAAACCATGGGGTCCATTTGTTTGAGGCATAGTTTCCCAAGAGGATGTGCCTACCTAGGAGATACTTTGGGATGATTTCGTTCAGGAGGAGATGAGACTCACCTCAGAGTCCTTAGGGAAGAAGCGGATTACCCAGGGTAATGAGGACCTTTCTCTGTGGACTACATTAATTCCACTTTATTTTTCGTGTTCTTTCATTAGTCTTTCATTGTTTGGCTTACAAATTTGTAATTATTTCATAAGGCTTGTTACAATTTCATCTAAATCTGGAGGGGTTTCCACCACCCTCCTCTCATCGGAATCTTCTTATGTATTATGTGATATTTCTCCAAACTCATGATCTGTCACCATTCTTTACACTATAGTTTCCTTGTTTTGCACTGACTATTTGAGTGTTGATAACAACATTTTTTGTTAGTCAACTATCCTCAAATTTTATGAACAACGCGGGAAATTTTTGTAAGATAAAATTATCTTCAATATTCCACATATAATATCAATATGCAGTTCATATTTAAAACATGTAAAAACAATAGAAGGTCTCACTCTTTTCAGTAGTAAATCTTAAATAAGTTCTTACAGGTGGGTAGGGTAGGGTACCCTGCCCCTTATAGATTTTCTATTAGAATTTATTTCTTCTCTTTCATGATCCCAATAAGGCTAAGTGTTGGTGCCTTCTTTAATACCACTTTGTCACACACCCGACCCCCTAAGTACTCTTCAAAAGGGATGGGGCGTAATTTTTTACTTTCATACAACTCCCTAAATACTTTGAATGAGGACACCAACGCATTATGTTCGCTGAGATATTTCCAACAACTATAACCTTGTCCAAAATCAAGCTTTGGTTTGAAATTTATGGCCTTTTGAAGTTTTTGGGGCATCATTGGCCAATGGCAATCCCCTTCACCACATGGCATCCATGTAGCTTCACCTCTTTCGTACAATCTGACGTGGTATGGTCGTGACCTGGGTCGTCACTCCCTGGCAATAACGTGGTTTACGGGAACATTTCCCAGTATTCATCGGCATTGGCCTTCATCCCTTCGACATTCTTGCACAGGTCTAAAACTTCCCCGGAGATCAGAATTCCAGAGGGCTCCTTCCACTCCGAACATCTACAATGGAGCTCTCTCCACCCTTGGATATAACAAACAAGGTTTGTTCACACCTAACACATGTTTTGGATATGGCAAGGGGGAAGAGGGTCCCACACCTAACTCGCATATAATCATATGGCGCCACATGGACCTGTCGAGCCATGCCACATCACCATGGCGTGCACGGGCCCATCCAATTGGGGCTTGACACTTCAGCAAGGGGATTTCGGCAATTCAATGCTTCGACATTTACCGTACCCTTTATCCCTCAAATTCTCCAGGAGACTTGGAGTCCCTAAGTTCCAAAGTTTCAGAACTCCTTACTTTGTAGTCCAGCCTTTGGTTCATGATCTAGTTGTTCTCTACCCCACACTCTCGAAATATCGAAGGCTAAAATCCTGAAGTCACACGGACCTTCGATCTAAGATCCTTTGGGATCCTTTTCGATTGTTCGATCAGGAATAGTGGAAGGATAGGATAAGAAGCAGTATTGACTGGTAGCATATGGTCTTCACTACTTCATGACCCCCTTGACCGGTAATGCTCTGGAGAGGTAGAAGCATTCAAGATTGTATGGGTCGCGAATTTGTGAAGTAGCGAAATCATGAAATCCCTCGAGTCATCAGATCAAGTAGATACTTCGAGTATCATTTCAACTGTTGGATCCATAAGAGGTCAAAGAAGAGAATCATATTGTTGATCTGTGATCATGATCAATAGTGCAGAAAATACTCGTGGTTGAGAAATTGGTCAGGGTTTAACGAGAAGGTGGAATCCATGGTGACAAATAAGGAACCACCAATTGTCAGGCAAACCATCACGTGACCATGTCTGGAGGTTGCCTTCGATAGGATTTGAGTGTTGTGACGTACAAACATTCTGAAGCCCCAGACCTCTCAAGTCTTGAAGCTTGAAAAGCTCAACTCCTTTCGAGTGTAGTGAAGGGTAACAAGGTCTTAGTCATATGGAACTCCTAGCGGCTCGAGGGCTCAAGTCAGAAATCCCACATGAAAGGTAATAAGCCTATGGTTTCAGGATTATGGTCATTTGGGACCTCTGCATGCCCCAGAAGGCCACGCTTCAAAATCTTAACCAAGATTTGGTTAGGCCTGTGGTTTTGGGCCCGAAGTCACATGGTAAAGTGGGTTGAGGGAAGCACATTTCGTCTATAGAACATGAATTCTATAACAAGAAAAGAGATTTTGAGGGATGGACGAGTTCAGAATAGTCATGTAGAGTCTGTCCCGACTCTGTATTCACAGACTTGATCCTTGGACAATCCTTTTTGAGGTTTAGCACAAATAGACTCAGACAGAAGGTCAACTTGCCTTCTTCCCCAATTTAATTTAAAACCCATTAATAATAGTCCTCCTTTGATAAACAAGATTAAACAAAAGGCCATTGACAGAATATGATATTCAAATTCTACTTCAAATTTCCCAAGCCACAAGGCCATCAAACTTACAATTTTTACCATTCAACAAGATAAATAAATGATGCCATCATTTAGCTCAAGAAAACTCATTTTATAACTAGCAGAGTATCATAATGGTGTTGTTGATTACAGCTTCATGAGACAGTCTCCAGGTCGTTCTCCTCTGGACTGAGTTGAGATGGTCTATGAGAGAGCCCATGTGATGGGTGTGTCATACTCCTATGGACTAAGTTGAGATGATGTGTGGTCTCTTGTCATGCTCCTCTAGACTGAGTTGAGAAGACTTGATATGGTCTCTTTTCAGACTCTTATGGACTTAGTTGAGTCGACTTGAGATTGCTCTCCATATGGTACTCCTATGGACTTAGTTGATTTGATCTGTTGAGAGTGGCATCCCTGTGGCTGAGCACAGGTGGATGTGTCCCTAGTGCTTGAGCACTAGAGGATGTGTGGATCCCTTGCTATATTGTCTGAGATTAATATTTTTTGTAACCCTAATTTGTGTTGTAAAGGGTACAAGTCGGCCCCACCATGTAAAAAATAATTAATGTTGTGTAAATATTAATTATATTATTCAATTGAAAAAGTCGGCCCTATTGTGCCAATAGACACATCCTTTTGATGTGATAGGTCTTGTATAAATAAGAGTAGATTCCCATTGTGGATCTTACTCACTCATACTTCATTGTAACATCTCTCAAGCTAAGTGTACAGATGAATTGTGCACTTCTCTTAGGCCCAAGTTTCTAGGTCAAAGAATCACCCTCTTGTGTGATTTAGGTTTTATGGTGTGGGGGATCTTCTATTGACTCTATAGAAAAGGATTGTTGGGTTTTTCCCTTGATTGAGAAGGGTTTTCCCAAGATAAAATATTTTGTTATTGTGCATGGTTATTCTTCTTGTGATATTGGCTATTGCAACTATTGTATATCGTATTGTTGCATTGTTTATGGTTCAAGTGATCAGGATTTAGGAGCGGAACGAACTGATTAATAGATTGAATACAATAAAAACATATATATGAAGAATAACACAGATATCCAGTGAACAATATCTTCTATTGAATAAATGAAATAGGTTGGAACTATAAAACTGCAGAACTGAAACACTTGCTCGAATGGTGGTAGCTATCTTTGAGAAGAGATGTGGCTGCTACTCGCATGTGTCTAAGAAGAATTATTACAATGAGGATCCAGAGGCCTTTTTGATATTACTCATGAATGACAAAACCCTAGACATCCAAAAACCTAACCCTAGGAGGTGAAACGCAAAAATTCATGTGGGCCCCTATGGGTAAGTTGGCACCTCAACTTCCCGGGGTCATAACTTTTGCATACAACCTTCGTTTTTGGTGCATGATAGCCCATTGGAAAGGTATTTCAGAGAGCTACACATTACACCATCAAACTTTGACTCAGTCTACATTTTGAATGTGGAGAACCAAAAAAACATTGTTTAGGGCTCCAAAACGGCCCTAGAAGTACAACAAGATGTGTTGACATGAAAACATATAAAATAAGCCAGATGGATTATGTGAGGGGCCACCAGTATCCACCTGGAATATCTTTAGGGCTTCTGAAATCCCTAGAAGTGTAGAACCCGCAATTACAAAGAAGTACAGAAGAACGTGTTGAACTAAAAACAGACAAGAGGAGCTAGTTGGAATAGGTGGGTGGCCACCAATATCCACTTGGATCAATCCTCCCTCCTTAGGAAGAAATAGTCTCCTTTGCATTGAGTTCCCCCATTAGTGATGAAACTTCTGCTGGATTTTTCCTTGGGTGAGCCACTTGCCTTAGTGTAGGAGTTTCCTTGCCTTGACAACCCGATAAAGTTGGGTCCTCTGCTGGCGAGTGCCATTGACCTGTGTGTCCACTATCTGATCAGTGGATGTGTGTTCCATGCAGTCAGGGTTGATCTTTGTTGGTGTCAGTTGTTATGTGATCTATGAGGTGTCCAATAATGGTGGAAAATATGCCCAAAGGAGGTCCACATTGAACACTGGGTGCAGTCCAAGGAAGGGTGGAGTGTTGAGCTCAAAATCATTGCTACCCATAGCCTTAGTGATAGTGTAAGTCCCATAGTGAAGTGGGCAGAGCTTCCAATGGGGCCCTATGAGACGCTCCTTCTGCAAATGTAACCAGACTTTGTTGTCAACCTGAAACTAGTGTGGTACCCTATGTTGATCATGGCACTGCTTGTACTTAGCATTGGATTTCTGTAAAATCTCTAGGACCTATTGGTGGATGTGTTGAATCCTCTCAATCAATCTAGTGGCTTTGTCGATCTCATACAAAAATGGGAAGAGTCTATCTGTGTGGTGGAAAGAGGTAGTGCAACATCAATGGGACCCAAAGGGTTGGAATCCTAGCCCCACATGAAATGGGCTATGGTTGGTGGAGCTATGGAGAACCATGTTGTAACTATGTTGAACATAGGGGAGACTCTCATCCCATGTATGTGGATGATTAGATTTGTACATGCGTAGGATATGCACAATCATCCGATTGACAACCTCTGTTTAACCATCTGTTTGGGGGTGGAAAGAAATGGATTTAGTGATCTTGGTGTCCAATAGTGACCATAGACTTGACAAAATGTGTTGAGGAACATGTTTTCCCAATCAGAGATGATGGTCTGTGGTATCCCAAAATGGACCCACACTCGTTCGAAAAAGAGCTTGGTAGTATCTATCATAGTTATATTGTTCTTGCAGGTTGTGAGGATGGCCATCTTCGAAAACTAATCAATGAACATAAATATGCATTCATTTCCTTGCTTGGTGGACAGAAAGCCAGACATGTAATCCATTGAGATGGATTCCCAAGGCTTCTCAAGAGTAGGAAGAGGGGTGTATAATCCTTGCTTCTTGATGGTTGGGTTGGAAATGACACAGGTAGTGCAAGATCTGATATACTTGTTGAACAGTCACAGTTTTCTCCACACCAAAATTTCCTTCCATCCAACTGTAGTGGGCTTCCTAAATAATCTTTGCACACTCACGTGTAGGAACATAGAGATGGACCATATGGCATAATAGTCCGTCCTAAATGTGAAAATTGGTGACAGTCGCACCTATACCCAAGAGTTGATAGGTGGTGGTGAAGTATGGATCTTGTTGATAAATTTGGGGCTACTCTGATGCCTCATGTCCACATGAATGGAGAAAAGTGGTGAGTGCAGCCACGGGAGGTCGATTGAGGCAGTCAGCGACACGATTTGAGAACCATGTCTTATACTTTATGTTAATATGGAACTGTTGCAGGTAGGTGGACCACTTTTGATGGTGGTCATTTTGCAATTTCCCCTATGTTTGTATGAACTGGAGAGGTTTGTGATCAGTGTGGATGTTCGTCTTCTTTCGCAAAATGTGATGTTTCCATTGAAGACAAGCTTGTAAAATGGAATACGATTCCTTGTCATAGGTGGGGTATTTCCAGACAGTATATGAGAGTGTCTTACTATGGTATGCCACCAAATGATCATGTTGAGTGAGAGTTGTGCCTACAACATAGTCAAATGCATCAGTCTCAATCTTGAACGATTTTTGCAGATCGGGAAAGGAGAGTACTAGAGTTGAGCACAAGTGATGCTTCAGATCATCAAATGCCTATTGTTGTTTCTTCTCCCACACAAAATTTTCCCTGCCACTTCCCTTGGTCACCTGGATGAGGGCCCATGCAATATGGGAGAATCCCAAAATGAACCATCAGTAGAAGTTGTCCAGTCCCAAGAAGCTTTGAAGCTCGGTTAGTGTGGTCGGGGCTGGCCAATCACAGATGACTTATATCTTAGTTGGATAAACATGTTGATGCAGGTGCATCATCAGAAAGTACACATGGCAGGACAACTCAGTGCCTAAGGACCAATTTGGAACCTAGAATGCGATATGGTACTACAGATCTTTGCCAACTGATAGAAACAGAAAAAGGAAAGATCATGCACGTAGACAAAAATGAGCACGCATGACCTGGGAGTTTAACCCTAGTCTTGATGTAACCGCAATTAGGTAGCAATTAGTTTGTTTCTTTTGTATAAAGAGAGGTTTTGTACACCCTAAAGGAGGGTTACGGTAATTATGAGCAAGTAGAAATTTGTGAATAGTAATTGTTGCTTTGATTTTAGTTATAACCATTTTCTTTATTTTGAATGAAGATAACAGAGTAAAATTGATCCAATGTATGGTGTGAATGTTGTTTGCAATTTCCCTATTGTTTTCGTTAATCTTTTCAAGAATGAATGAGTCTTGCTACAAGTGCATGTAGCTTTGAAATGCTTGTATAAATTTTAAAATCGCTTTTCTTCATGAGCCGGTGCAAGGTGTGCAAACAGTCTACAAAGAGTGTGTTGATAAGGTCTATTTCGACTCGTAAATCTCAAGAGAAATAGCATAAGATTTCCTTTGCAAGGAGTGCAAGGTGAATGTTGCAAGTAGTGCATAGTGCACAGTCGTCCGCAAGAATCTGGAGCTTGCGTAAGAATCTGTTGCAAGGAATTCACAGATCCAGAATTCGGTCTACAAGGAGTGCGTCGATAGAGTCTGTCTCAATTCATAAGATCAAGAGGAACAGTGTAAGGTTTCTCTACAAGAAATGTAAAGCGACTATCGCAAGGTGTGCACAGTCGTCGCAAGGACTCAAATCTTGGGTAAATATATGTTGCAAAGAGTGCATAGGTATGGAATTCAACGAAGAGTCAAAGCGACTCCGTAAAGAAGTCGAAGGACGAGAACAGAGGAACGCTAGGAAGGCGGGAAAGAATTATTTTCAAGAATCTTTGGATCTGAGTTTGACGAATTTTTCGGAAAAGTAGGAAGTGCTTGGGAGATCAAAATCTTTGAGGCAATCAAGCTTAGGAGGGGTATCACTTTCCAAGAAGTGTGAATGATATCCAAGAAGCAGACTCGCGGGAAGGATAAAGGTTGAAGCCTTTAAATCTTTCGAAAATCTTCTAAGTTAGAAGAAAGTGTAAGCTCAAGGGAAAGATCTAGACCGTCTGACCAACGTCCAGACAACAAGGAGTGAGCGCAAAGGAAAATATCTCAGTTTTCTTATCTAAGCACAAAGAAAATATCTTTTTCGTTCGATCTAAGAGCCAGAGAAAGGATATTAGCCGTCCGATCTACACATAAAAGGGCCGTAGTCATCTGATCAAGGTAAGGTGCACTAACGATAAACCTTTGAAAGTGTACAGGAGAATCAGACTTACGAAACTCTGAAATCATCTGATCCATCTGTTTTCAAGGAGGACACGTGGCGAGAGATCATCATTTCACTGAATCGCAGAGTGGAAAGGTCAAAGAGTAGATTTGTGAGGATTCGCAAAGTGCGAACTCGTGAAAATATCACGGTCGTTGATCATTCCAAAATCATTGAGACTTTCCATCATCAAGGAGGACACGTGGTGAGAGATCAACATTTCGTTGAATCATGACTTAAAGAAGTCAAAGGCAGAGTTACAAGAACTCGTGAAATGTGAAATCGTGATTTGATCACAGCCATTGATCGAAGGAGGGAGTTGAACCGTAGATTTGGTCTTGTTGGGAGTTCGTGACTTAGGAAAATCAGAGGTAAGAGTTCTGAGAACTCACAAAATGTGAAATCATGATTTGATCTGATTTTTTGGATCGAGGAGAGGTATGGACCATTGATTGTCCAGGGAGATGATTCGCAAAGTGCGAACTCACGAAACGTGAAATCGCGAAGTGCTCGAAAGATTGGCCCATAGTCATAGTGAAGGGTCACATCAGTGAAGGGGAATAGAGGGGATAGCATGCGCTAGGCTCTTGTCGGGATTTCAAAATTCAAGAGAGTCGGAGTGACTCGCATGCAATGGCCTGATATGCGAAGTCACGACGCACCTTTCCATTGGGCGACTAGTCACAGCCTTAGTCACATAAAGGGAGGGGCTTAACTAGGAGAGTTAGCGTCTAAATACGATGAAGCTTAAAGGCATTAAGGAGAAATCCATGGGTTCCATATACTCTACGCTTTAAGGGAAAGAGGGCTTGTTAAGTGGATCTAAGGTTCTTGAGGGCCAAAGAGTCAATCAGACTCAGTTTCTTGATCGATCCTAGACCGAGAGGTCGTGCGATCCTTAGGAGATAAGGGGGGTCTACATCACATGTGCCCTATGTTCATCAACAACGTAGCCCAAGTATTAGACCATGTTCATGCCAAAAGATCATTTTTCCAAGTTGGGATATAGCTTGTGTTGTCGTAGAGTGCTCAAAACCTATTGAATATGTTGCATGTGCTCCACACAAGTTATGTTGAAGATAAGGATGTCATCCAAATATACCACCACAAAATATTTGGTGAAGGGCCTCAATACATCATCCATCAACCTCATGAAAGTGGTTGGTGCATTTGTTAAGCCAAAGGGCATGACCATCCATTCAAAGAGACCTTCTTTAGATTTGAAGTGTGCCTTCCATACATCACTTGGTTCGATGGGAACCTAGTGGTAGCCAGACTTTAGGTCAATATTGTTGAAGAACTTTTCCCCCTTGAGTGGATCAAGAAGGTCATCAATCCTAGGAATTGGGTACCGGTTCCTGATTGTGGTTTTTTTTAAGGCTCTGTAATCAATGCAGAGTCACCAAGTCTCGTCCTTCTTCTGCACCAGTACAATCGGGCTTCTGCAAGGGGAGGAGTTGGGTTTGATGTGCCCCTTTTGAAGAATCTCTTAGATCTGATGCCTGATTTTGTCATTTTCCATTAGCAAGCAATGATAGACCGGTCCATTAGGTAGCAGTGCATCAGGGGTCAGATCAATTGGATTCTTGAATTAGCAATGCGTCGGCACCCCGATCGGTGAGAAAAAGATGTCCTTGTATTCTTCCATGATCATGTCCATTTGCTTCTGTTGCAAAGAGAGGCTCTGTGTAGAGGCCATGGATGTGGCAAGGACCTTCTGCTTATTGTGAGCATGGATCACAAAGAAGACGAACTTCCTGGTATGTGAAATGACCTTAATGCATTGCTTAGCAGAGATTAAAGAAATAGCGGTAGGTGGTGCTACCTTTGGTATCATGTCCAATTGTCTACCAAAAGTAATAATAACACTGCGAGGTATAGATTCATACACAACATAACGCTTCCAAAAATATGGTTTTCCTAAAAGAATATTAAAAACTTCAAGGGGAGAAATATCACACAATACCTCATCTTTGAAAGGCTTGAGGTCGTAGGGCAGACGACATTGTTGGTTGCCATGGAAATCTCTTCCTTGGTGAAGAAATCTGATGGTGTAGGGTTGTGGTTGTGGTGTCATTGGCAGGTCTAGTTGCTTGACGACCTCTGCTGAAATCAAGTTCTTCTGACTGTCACTATCAACAATGAAATGAAGTGGATCCCCCTTTACCCACATCTGTGAGTGAAAGAGGTGTTCCCCTTCCTCTGTTTTTTTTGGTTTGCTTGGCCAAAATTTGGTGGTAGCTACAGTGGCACTAGGTTCAGCATCGATAATCCACTTCCCTCCTTTGGGATTTGATTCAGAATCAGAAACGGCCTCTGACTCAGAAACCTTCAGCTCAGCCACGAGTGATTGCTTGGAGCGACATTCTTCAGTGTTGTGCCAAGGGATTTTATGGTACTCACACCATTTTCCAGTGTCCTTCTTCGTCTTCCCATTTCCCTTCTTATGTTGTGACTTGGACTGGTTGTCTTGAGAGTGGCCATGTTTTCTCTGTCCCTTGTTGTGTGGGTGGGGGCCACCTTTTCCATACTTCGGTTGTGACAAGTTTTCATATCCAAACTCTCACCTCTATGCAAACATCTAATGTATTTCAGCACCATATTTCACTCAGAGTCTTTGATACCCAATTTGATGCCTAGAGTATGGAAAATATTGGTGAAATCTAGTATTTTCTGGTCCCTTTCTTGACGTAGGGTGGTCCATCTGGTGTACTAGTCCTCATAGCTTCCAACAGGGTAGTATGTTATTTAATGGCATCCTGAAAGGAATCCCATGTAGGGGAAACCACAACTATTGTAGATTCCTCTATGGCCCTTTGCTCAAAGTAAGTGTCCCACCAATCCTTAACATGGGGGACGACCTTGAGGAGTGCAAAAGTAATATTTTCCCTATTGGAAAAATTGTGGACCGAAAAATACCCTTCGAGCAGATTCAACCATTTATCTACAACATCTGCATCTATCAGTCCTTCAAATAATGGAATATCAAAATTTACCTATACCTTGAAGGGGGTTGCATGGCCGCTTGATGAAGATGCTTCTCCTATGGGCAGTCGTCGAAGGATCTACGCAAAGTTGTCCATCATTTCATCCCTTTGTCATGCAAGGGCTTCCTCGAGGAACATTTTAAAAGGATCTCATGCTCCATCATCTTTCTTTTTTGTCTCCCATGGGTTTTTGTCGGGCTCAGTGCGACCAATCTTGCAACGAATCGATTGGTTCGAGTCCCAACTTCTTGTACACAGATCTTTCCGGGGACATGCATGAAGAAAAATAAATGAAGAGTAGACCACTCTGGTACCACTGATCTGAATTTAGGAGCGGAATGAACTAATTAACATAGTGAATAAAATAAACACAAATATATGAAGAATAACACAGATATCCAGTGAACAATATCTTCTATTGAATAAATGAAATAGGCTAAAACTGTAAAACTGCAGAACTGAAACACTTGCTTGAATGGTGGTATCTATATTTGAGAAGAGATATGGTTATTACATGCATTCGTCTAAGAAGAATGATTACAATGAGGCTCCAAATGCCTTTTTGATATTACTCATGAATTCCAAAACCCTAGACATCCAAAAACCTAACCCTAGGAGGTGAAACACCAAAATTCATGTGGGCCCCTATGGGTAAGTTGGTACCTTAACTTCCTGGGGTCGTAACTTTTGCATACGACCTTCGTTTGAGGCGTGTGATATCCTGTTGGAAAGGTATTTCAGATAACTACACATTACGCCAACAAACTCTAACTTTGTCTACAATTTGATTGTGGCAAGCCAAAAAAAACATTGTTTAGGGCTCCAAAATAGCCCTGGAAGTACAACAAGATGTGATGACATGAAAACATACAAAATAAGATAGTTGTATTAGGTGAGAGGCCACTAGTATCCACCTGGAAGATGTGTAGGGATTCAGATATCCCCAGACGTGTAGAACCCACAATTACAAAGAAGTACAAAAGAACGTGTTGAACTCAAAATAGACAAGAGGAGCTAGTTGGAATAGGTGGGTGGCCACCAATATCCACCTGGATCATCAAGTACATGCTAAATTGAAATAAACTACATGTGCATGAGCTAAGCATAAAAGAAAAGAGTTCCTGAAGATCCATTGCATAAGACATTAAAGAGCCAATCGCCACCTTCATGCTACAACTGCAAAAACGGCCCCCCCTTGTCAAGCTAGTTTTAACACTTTCCAATTGAACGTTGGAGATAAATTTTGCATAGGTGTGCATAGCCTCCTTCGGCACACCTCCAACAACTCTCATATTGAAAATCGAAGAATTTTTTATTTTTGGCCCCCAGGGTTTCTAGGGTTTCTGCAGAATTTCAACCTCTAGGGTTTCTGCAGCTCATTGAAGTATTTTTTCAACTCACCAGGGTTCTTCTGACTTTATAAAGGTTTATTGTTGGCATTAATAAGTCCAACGAAACCTAAGGTTTTTATCCTAGCCTAGCCATTAGGTTTCCTAGCCTAGCTGTTAAGGTTTGTGAATAATCTGCAAACCATGAGGAACAAAAATTTGGTGGAAGATATGCTTGATGGATCAAGCAACTTTAGCTCCTAGAAATCAAGACTACAAATCACTCTAGAAGAGGATGACCTATTGAGTTTGATATAAAAGACTCTACCAGAAATAGATACCAATGAAGAGAAGGTTGATTGGAAGGAATATGATGTCAAAGCAAGGAAGATAATCATCTATTTAGTAAGAGATCATCTACTACCTCGCATATCTACCTTGAAGACAACTTATGAGATGTATGATGCATTAAAGAATATGTTTGAGAGAAACATCACAAACAAAGCTCTTACATTGAAGCACCAGCTTCAAAATATCAAGATGGCAAAAGATAACACCATTTCCACTTTCTTCATGAAGATCTCAGAGATCATAGATCATCTAGGTGCCATTGGAGAAACCATAACAGATAGAGAACTTGTCATGATTACTCTCAATTCTCTTCCAAGACATTGGGAACCATTCCTTCAAAGTATCAGTGGAAGAGAAGATTTACCTGATTTTGATCATATATGGACAGACTACACTTAGGAGGAAACCATACTTATAGACAGAGGAGTGCAAGACTCCCATCATGATGAAAATCAAGCTCTTGCTTCTCATGCAAAGAGAGGAAGAATAAATAGAAGAAGTTTCAGCAAAGCATTCAAATACAAGAAACATTCAGCAGCTCCAAGTCATGAACAGAGAAAAGACATATCAAGGATTCAATGTTTCAGATGTAACAAGTATGGACACATTATAAGAAATTGTCCTACCAATAAGAAAGGAAGACAACTTGCATCCACTGTCGATGTTGATTCAGAACCACATCAGAGAGATGAAGACATAAAAGATGAAGCATTCTTCTTCATATCAGCACTCTCAGGTATGGTACAAATAGTGATATTTGGTTGATTTATAGTGGTGCTTCCAGACACATGATTAAATACAGAGAACATCTTACAGACCTTGTTGAGAAAGAGTCTTGTCTACATGTTGTACTTGGTGATAATGTCAGATATATTGTGAAAGGAGTTGGAACTTATACCTTCCAACTAGATTCTGACATACCACTTCAATCAAGTGAGGTACTATATGTACCTGGGATGAAAAGGAACCTTGTCTTTGTTTCTTCCTTAGAGGATAAAGGCTACAAGGTTACCTTCTCTGAAGGAAAATTTCTTGCATGGCACAAGAATTCACACATGGATTTTTCCTAAGTGATTGGTGTTCGAGAAAACATCTTGTATAGATTGATTGTTCGACCAGTCCAGGCCTTGTTACATGATACTATCATCTTGAGCGAGCTATGGCATCGAAGACTTGTTCATTTACATTAAAGATCCCTTCCCGCTCTAGGGAAGATGGTAACAAGACTTCCAGAGATACATGTTCAACATAATAGTGTTTGCAGAGGTTATGCTCTTGGAAAGAATGTCAAGGGGTCCTTCTTGAGCAATGACAGTAGATCCATGGGGATCTTGGACTTGATTGTAGACCCGTGATTGTTGCTTCCTTGGATGGATATTTGTACTATGTGCTCTTCATCTATGATCACTCTCAGAAGAAATGGATTTTCTTCTTGAAGACCAAGGATGGAGTCCTTGCGAGATTTCAAGATTTTAAAGCTCATGTTGAAAACCTGATTGGGAGGAGGATCAAGGTGTTGAGATCATATAATGGAGGAGAGTACACCTCCAGGGATTTCAGTGATTTTTATATTGAAGCAGGGATCAAGAGGGGTACACCATTCCTTATAACCCTCAGCAGAATGGGGTTGCAGAGAGGAATAACAGAACCATTATTGAGGCAACCAAAGCGATGATACATGATCATAATCTACCTATGATTTTGTGGGCAGCGACATCCATGATAAATGTGTATGTTCATAATAGAATTCATCATCATATTCTGAAGAACATGACTTCCAAAGAAGATTTCACCATAGTGAAGCCTAAGGTTGGACGCTTCAAGATATTTGGGTGTCCAGTATACTTTCATGTACCTAGGGAAAATAGGACCAAGATAGACCCTTCAGGAAGAAAGGGTACATTTGTGGTGCACAATGAATCTTTGAATGCATATCGTATATACATCATTGGTCAGTGAAAAATCGAGGTTAGCATATATGTAAAGTTTGAGGAAGAGATAGCCTTCCGAAAATCCAGAGAATCTCATATGGAGATTGACAGTGAGAAGAATGAAGAGACAGTACCTTCTCCCCCTTCAACAGTTACAGATCCAGTTGATCCAGTTGATCCTGTAGCTCCAGTTGATGTTCCCAAAGACATTGCAGTAGGCCACAAGAGACGTGCTTTGGATCGACAAACTCTGTAGGAGTCAAAGGGACATGCAGCTCCTCATGGTACATTTCGAGAGAGCAAGAGGCCACAAATATTTTTGAACTATGTTTCAGTTGTGAGCCACATCATTGATACTGAGCCTTGTTTTCATGGAGAAGCAGCGGGTCAAGAAGTTTGGTAAGATGCCATGACCGAAGAGTATCAGTCCATCATTAAGAATGATGTGTGGGATATTGTTTCAAGACCAGAAGGGAAGTCTATAGTGACTTCCAAGTAAATCTATAAGATCAAACATGCAGCTGATGGAAGTTTTGAGAAGTACAAAGCGAGATTTGTGGCTAGAAGATTCTCTCAGGTGGAGGGATTAGATTATGAGGAGACATTTTCTCCTATTCCCCGATACACTTCCATCCGTATGATTATTTCTCTTGCACCATCCATGGGTTGGAGACTACATAAAATGGATGTAAAGACAACCTTTCTCAATGGTGATATTGAGGAAGAAGTTTACATCGAGTATCTAGATGGATTCGTGACACATGAGAAGGAGTCTCATGTATGCAAGTTGAAGAAATCCCTGTATGGAATAAAGAAGGCACCTCGTGCTTGGTATGATAAGATTGATGGATACTTGATGAGTTTTGGCTTTAGCAAGAATGTTGTTGATTCAAAACTGTACTACCACATTGTTGTTGATGAGTGCCTGATTTTGGTCTTATACGTTGATGATGTATTCCTCACTGGTTCAGAAAGTCTTATTGTTGAATGCAAGTGTGCATTGACTTCTAAATTTGAGATGAAGGACCTTGGTATGATGCACTACTTCTTGGGAATACAAGTATGGCAAGGGACTGATGAGATTTTCCTGAGTCAAGGAAAATATACAGTGGAGATATTGAATAAATTTGGGATGATGGACTACAAATCCATGCTTACATTGATGGTGATGAATTTGAAGAAAATGAACGAGGCTTCTACCGATTCATGTGAGATTGATCCACATCTTTACAAACAATTGATTGGATCATTGATGTATCTGGTTAAAACCAGACCTGATATATTCTATGTAGTGAGTATACTCAGTCGGTTTATGAGTCAATCGAGACAGACACACTGGATAGAAGTGAAGCATGTGTTGAGATATATATGAGGCACAGTTGGTTATGGCCTTAGATATGCCTTTGGTGTAGACATGATATTGCAAAGATATGTCGATGCAGATTAGCTAGAGAGCGCAGTGGACCGGAAGAGCGCATATGATTATTGTTTTACTTTGGGATCTCCCATGGTTTCCTGGTGCAGCAGGAAAACAAACTTTTGTGACTTTGAGTACAACAGAAATAGAGTACATTGCATTATGTGTGGAATTTCGCGAAGCAGTGTGGCTTCGCAAGCTCCTTGCAAACTTATTTGGTCATGAGATGGATTCCATTGTTATCCATTGCGATAACCATAGTTGTGTGAATCTCTCTGAGAATCTTATGTTTCACGATAAATCGAAATACATTGAGATCAAATACCATTACATCAAAGATATGGTGCAAAGGAAAGCAGTACATGTGCAATACCTTTCTACACACAAGCAAGTTGCAGATGTCTTCACCAAACTGCTTTCCAGGATGAACTTTGAGTACTTTCGTGAGAGACTTGGCCTGGTGGATAATGCCTCCTTAGATGAGAGGGATTGTTGTTGATTTTAGCTTCATGAGACATTCTCCAAGTCCTTCTCATGTGGTTTGAGTTGAGACGATCTATGAGAGAGCCCATGTGATGGGTGTGTCATACTCCTCTGGAATGATTGAGATGACATGTGGTCTCCTGTCGTGCTCCTCTGGACTGAGTTGAGATGACTTGAGATGGTCTCCTATCAGACTCTTATGGACTTAGTTGAGTTGACTTGAGATGGCTCTCCAAATGGTACTCCTATGGACTTAGTTGAGTTGATTTGTTGAGAGTGACGTCCATGTGGTTGAGCATAGGTGGACGTGTCCCTAGTGGTTGAGCACTAGAGGATGTGTGGATCCCTTGCTATATTTTCTAAGAGTAATGTTTTTTGTAACCCTAATTTTTGTTGTAAAGGGTACAAGTCAGCCCCACCATGTAAAAAATAATTAATATTGTGTAAATATTAATTATATTATTCAGTTGAAAAAGTTGGCCCTATTGTGCCAATAGACACATCCTTTTGATGTGCTAGATCTTGTATAAATAAGAGTAGATCCCCATTGTGGATCTCACTCACTCACACTTCATTGTAACATCTCTCAAGCTAAGTGTACAGATGAATTGCGCACTTCTCTTAGGCACAAGTTTCTAGGTCAAAGAAGCACCCTCTTGTGTGCTCTAGGGTTTATGGTGTGGGGGATATTCTATTGACTCTATAGCAAAGGATTGTTGGGTTTTTCCCTTGATTGAGGAGGGTTTTCCCAAGATAAACTCTTGTGTTCTTGTGCATGGTTATTCTTCTTGTGATCTTGGTTACTGCCACTATTGTATATTGTATTGTTGCATTGTTTATGGTTCAAGTACATGCTAAATTGAAATAAACTACATGTGCATGAGCTAAGCATAAAAATTCAACAACTGTAAAGGGTCATCTCAGCATTATTGGTTCCCCTTACCATCCCTCTCATGCCTCATGATCTATCTGGAAACCCTCTTTCAGTAGTCATGCCACAATTTCATTTTATTAATTAACAAAAATATATACATTACCTTCTATAGCAAGTATAATTGTCTTCCCAACATTCACATGACATATCTATCTATAGTCTTGTTCACAATAATAATAATATTTACAATCTAGGGGAAACAGGGGTGTTACATATCGGAGGAAGTCCCAAAGGATGCGGTATGTTTGATCTTTGTGAAGCATTGCAAAAAGGTGGTCTCTTAGACTGGGAGGTTTGTCATCTTTATGGTTTGATCAGAAGGTGAACAAAAGGTCACTGCAACTGTTGAAACCTATGCACGGGGTCTCTCTTCACAACAACAATAGGTGGAAAAGATAGTAGAGGAATACAAAGACATATTCACCTCACTTATGAGTGTGCATGTGCATTATCAGGTAAAGAACTCAATTGATCAGACACTCGATGCTCCTCTTCCTAACGACCCTATGTACATGCATTCTCTTATGGAGAATGAAGAAACCAAATTCCAGATCCAAGAGATAATTTTGAAGGGCTACATCAGACCAAGCTCCTCACCTTACGGGAGCCCAACTTTTCTAGTACAGAAGAAGGACGGGCCATGGAGACTTTGTATTGATTACAAAGCTTTGAAAAATTTCATCGTCAAGAGCCGGTACCCAATTCCCCATATTTATTATCTTCTCGATCATCTCAAGGGAGCCAATTTTTTCAGGAAGATTGATTTGAAGTCATGCTACCACCAGGTGTCGATTGAGCAAATTGATGTGTGGAAGATGACCTTTAAGTCTAAAGAAGGTTTCTTTTAATGGTTGGTCGTGCCTTTTGGCTTGACTAATTCCCCCGCCACATTCATACAGATGATGGATGATAAATTACAACCATTCACAAACTCCTTTATGGTTGTATATTTGGATAACATCCTCATATTCAGCAAAACCTAGGAGGAACATTTGGAGAATATTCAATAGTTCTTGGGAACCATGCAATAGCACAAGTTATATGACAATTTGGAGAAATTTTCCTTCGACATGCAGAGAATCCAATATTTTGGCTATAGTGTGGATTAGCAAGGTGTACATGTGGATCCATCAAAAATCCAAGTTATCCATGATTGGTTGGCCTCGAAGACAATGACTGATCTTCGCAGCTTCTTGGGCCTCACCAAATTCCTTCGTCGATTGTGTTGGGGTTCTCTCATATTTCTTGGGCCCTAATATAGGTGACCAAGGGTGGAGAAAATCCCATGTTTGTTTCGTGTGCACCCCAACAAAAAGACTTTGAGGATTTAAAATCCTGCCTCTACTCAGCACCGGTCCTTATTCTGCTAGACCTACAACATCCATTTGAGATTGAGACAGATGCTTCAGATTATGCTATCGGTCCAATCCTCACTCAGCATGGGCATTTGGTAGCCTATCATAATGAAACTCTATATGATATTGTTCAAATATACCCCACTTATGACAAACAGATGTACTCCATTGTGCAGGCATGTCGACAGTGGAAGCATTGCATTCTGGGGAAGGAAACGATCATCCACATTGATCACATATCTATGCAATTCATGTAGACACAAGGAAAGTTACAGAATGACCTCCATCAGAAGTGGTCTATGTACCTACAACAATTCCACTTGAATATCAAGTACAAAAAGGGTAGCACCAACCATATCACATATTGCCATAGTCGACCTCTGGTGGCAGCACTAACCACAATTCTCAACTCATGTGGACATGAGACATGCGGATGGCCACAATTATACAATAATGACTCTGACTTTGATACTTCCTATCAGACATTGAGAGCAGAAAAAACAGTTCCAGTCTTTCATCTCTAGGATGGATTTCTATTCCATTTGAGTCATCTTTGTGTTCCTTCAAGCAAGCATGCAAAGTTGATCTGGGAAGCTCATTATAGTCGGGCGGTGGGACATTTTGGTGTAGAGAAAATAGTGGCAGTACTGCAAAATCATTTTTATTGGTCGAATCTTCGACAAGATGTTTGCAAGTACATCATATCATGCACTGCCTATGCCATTTCCTAGCCTTCTATCAAGAAAAAGGGGCTATACACCCCTCTTCCTACTCCAGATAGGCCTTGGGAGTCCATCTCCATGGACTACATGTCTAGTATTCCCTCAACCAAGCATGGGAATGATTGTGTCTTCATGGTCATTGATCGATTCTCTAAGATGAAAGTTTTGGCACCCTGCAAGAAGAGCATCACGGTTGAGGCCACCAACAAGCTATTCTTTACACATGTTTGGGTTCATTTTGGGTTTCCACGCACTATTATCTATGATAAATATAGTAGGTTCCTGGGTACTTTTTGGTCCATCCTATGGTCAATGATGGACATCAATCTAACCAAGTCGACTGCCTTCCAGCCACAGACTGATGGACAAATAGAGGTAGTCAACAGAATGATTGTAGATATCTTAAGGATGTATAATTCAAAACATCCACGCACATGGGATGGAATCCTTCCTTATTTTCAACAGAGTTACAACAAAGCCCTCCATAGCTCTATTGGCCACAACCCTTTTAAGGTGTGCATAGGGTTCCAACCATTGGTCCCCATTAACGTAACTCTTCCAAATGCAGCTGCATAAGAAGAGTCCTCCCATGATTAGACCGAGGTTGATCATGAATCCAAATTTATTGAGCGCATCTAGCACATCCAACAACAAGTTCATGATATTGTGTAGAAATTCAATCTCAAGTACAAGCATCGCCACGATTAGCATCAAGTACCACACAAGTTTCAGGTGGGAGATAAGGTGTGGTTGCACTTGTAGAAAGAGAACCTCGAAGGACCCCATTGGAAGCTACTCCCACTCTGATACGGGACTTACACCATCACCAAGACAATGGGTGAGAATTATTTTGAATTAAGTATTCCTCCTTTCCTTGGCTTGCACCCGATTTTTAATGTGGAACTACTTCGACCATATTTTCCACCTCTCCTAGACACTTCAGACGCGGCCGAGAAGTTGTCCCCTACATAACTCAATATTGATGGAATCTAATAGGAAAAATTTGATCGGATCATGGACACCAAGACAAAGGACACTCACCAACAGACCATCCAACTCTATCGTTTTGTCAAAGTAGGGCAGTTTATTCATTAGGGAAAGCGGCTCATCAGGTGTCAGATTCAACAAAAGTTCCCCATCTGATGGAGGAACTTGATGCAATGGAGACCATTGCTTCCTAAGGGGGAGGAATTATCCAGGTGGACATTGGTGGCCACCCACCTATTCCAATGACTCAAAGCACAATTTTCCATTTTGGCAGTTTTTCTACACTTTTTCGGGTCCTGGACTTTCGAGGACATTTTGAGGTCTTAAACAACGTTTGTGGACATGACAATGCGGAAACAATTTCTAGATGCATAGTCTGGGCCAAATGGAATGTATACTCCTCATGTAAACCTTTTTGACAAGGTATCGAGCGCCCCAAATAGAGATCGTATGCAAAACTTGTGCCCTCGAAAAGTTGACGTATCAACTACCCCCATTGGGGCCCACAAACCTTTTGGCGTTTCATCTCTCGAGCTTAGGATTTTGGATGTTTATGGTTTTCTCAATTATTATTTATGTTAAAAAGTCATTTGGAGCCTCATTGTAATCAACTTCTTGTGAATGAGTGTAGATGACACATCTCTTCTCAAAGATAAGCTACCACCATTCTAGATAGCTTGTGTGCTTTTTCATTTTACATTCTTTTGTGTTTTCAGGCAGTAATTAATAGAATCTAATTTTCACAGTATTATTGTGTTCCATGCCACATCTACGTGAATTTCCTTGTTATATTTTTGTCTTTGTATCATTCTCAAAATAATTCAGATCATTGTGGTTCAACTATTAAAAGACGGTGGCATTTGAAGCTAGCCACCCACAATGGGATTATGGTTGATAGTTTAAATATAGTGGAATGTCAAGGTGACAATGGGGTTGCGGTTCAATTATTGTAAAACATTAGCATGCCAATACACTTATGATGGGTTTGTGGTTGAAAGATAATGACATATTGGACCACCCATTAAGCTTCCATTCCCCAGGAAGCATTTCAAGTTTCAATATGGTAACAAAAACTCTAATTTCTTCTTCTTTGGTTCAAGCATTTTCCTTTTATAATGGTCCCCCAAGAAAAGCATAGTCTGGCCTAAGGATTCTTGTCTTGTTCTTTGGTTTAAGCATTTTCCTTTTATAAAAATCCCCCACAAGCAAAGCATAGTCTAGCATGAGGATTCTTGTGATCATACAAAGACAATGCAAATGTTTTAATGATCCTCGTAATATAATTAACACTAATATGTCCAATGTGAGTTTATTTTGAATACCACTTCTACAACTTCTATTGTTATTCATCCATTTAAACTTTGGGGTTGTCTATCCAAAGCAGAAGGAGAGTCCAACTCAAGGATTCTAATGATCCCTCATAAACAAATTAGGTCCTAGCATGAGAATTTTAAATATTTACCATAAACAAAGTGGAGTCCAACATAGTATTCTAATGATCCCCTCATATAATCGATATAAAGACATGTCTAATGTAGAGTCCTAAAAAATGCCCCAATATATCGATTTATTACTATCTAGTGTGCCAGAAAAATGTCGTGTGGAAATGGAATTTTGTCAATTAAAAAATCAAATGAAATATCAATTACCTCCATATTTGTATGAAAGGTTTTTCAAAAATCAAATGAAATATCAATTACCTCCATATTTGTATGAAAGGTTTTTCAAAAATCAAATGAAATATCAATTACCAACATCTTTGTATGAAAAAATGTTTTTCATTGCCATTTTATATTATATCTTTGTAAAAAGGGTTTTTTATTGTTTTTTTTTCAATTAAATTAAAAGATCAATGTTTGTTTGTTTTTGTTTTTGTTTTTTTTAATTCGGTTATAGTTCTTCTTATTTAAAAGTCTACACATGCATTACTACTTTAAGTATGATGTAATAAAAGAAAACCTGGCAAATGCTCAATCATGGATATATATTTATTCTCTTTCAATTATAATGGGAAAAAAATACTTAAGAAATTTAATAATTCAAAAAAAAAAATTATTAGGATTTTTTATACCACTAAAACTAGAATTAACTACATATCATCAAATTTGTTTTTAATGAACATTTCAATAAAAATTATTATAATTGATAAGAAATTTAATAATTCAACTAACTATTTCATTAGGATTTCTTATACCATCAAAACCAAACTTACACCACATATCATCAAATTTGTTTTATTGAACATTTCAACTCATTTCATAATATGAATCCATCCTTAGATTAAAGCATACTAACCCATCCTTCTATGGGAAATTCCACGAGGAAATATACATAATTCTCGGTTGAGGTTGTCCTTGAAAATATGGTCATATGCAAATAATAAGATTAGGAAAAGAAGAAGTGGAATCCTAAAGAGGGGTGAGAAGAGCAATCTCCCTAAACTATTCTAGGAATTGAGACTGAGATGGATGATGTAATTGACGAAGAATTTATTCATGAATTAAAAATATGGTGTTCTTATCATCGATAATTTCATGACATATCTTAGAAAATGCATCAAATGAACATTTATTCAAATCGAAAAGCATAGTTTAGCTTGAGGATTCTTGTGATCATACAAAGATAATACAAATGTTTTAATGATCCCCACAATATAAGTAACACTAATGTGTCTAATGTGAGTTTATTTTGAATTCCACTTCTACAAATTCTATTGTTATTCATCCATTTAAACCTCAGGGTTGTCTATCCAAAGAAGAAGAAGAATCCAACTCAAAAATTCTAATGATTCCCCATAAACAAAGTAGATCCTAACATCAGAATTTTAAATATTTACCATAAACAAAGTGGATTCCAACATAGTATTCTAATGATCCCCTCATATAATCGATATAAAGACATGTCTAAAGTACAGTCCTAAAAAAAATGCCTCAATATATCGATTTATTACTATCTAGTGCTAGAAGAATGTCATGTGGAAATGGAATTTTCCAATTAAAAAATCAAATGAAATATCAATTACCTCCACCTTTCTATGAAAAGGTTTTTAAAAATCAAGTGAAATATCAATTACCTCCATCTTTGAATGAAAAGATTTTCCATTGCCATTTTAGATTATATCTCTGTACAGCAGGAGGGTTTTTTTATTGCTATTTTCAATTAATTAAAAGATCAATTTTCTTTTTAATTTTAAATTCGGTCATAGTTCTTCTTATTTGTAAGGCTACACACTACACATGCACTACTATTTTAAGTTGTTTATGTAATAAAAGAAAACCTTGCAAATGCTAAGCATGTATATATATATATATATATTTATTCTCTTTCAATTGTGATGGGAAAAAAGTACTTAAGAAATTTAATAATTCAACAAAAAGTTTTATTAGGATTTTTTGTATCAAAACTATATTTACATTACATATCATCAAATTTGTTTTTTTATAAACATTTCAATAAAAATTATTATAATTAATAGGAAATTTAATAATTCGATAAATACTTTCATTAGGATTTTTTATACCACCAAAACCAAACTCACACTACATATCATCAAATTTGTTTTTTAAGAAAATTTCAACCCATTTACCTGAGTCAATGATTATGATATATCATGATCACAAATGGGTTTAGATAATAAATTCCAATTAGGTGAAAATGTGTCACACCCATGGCTACCACAAGAGGCATGTATGAAATCTCAATCTCTAAATTTGGAGGCTTTCACCTTAATCCATAGGAAACCAAAACTCAACAAAAAAGATAGAAAATGTTATTTTTAACCAAGAAAGTAACATATTCAAAATACTTATACTTCATACAATTGGTGTATGAAATCTCAATCTCTAGGTTTCACCTTAATCCATAGGAAACCAAAACTCGACAAAAAAAGATAGAAAAGAATATTTTTAACCAAGGAAATTACATATTCAAAATACTTATCCTTCAAGAATATTTTTAACCAAGTTACATATTCAAAATACTTATCCTTCATACAAATGGTGTATGAAATCTCAATCTCTAAATTTGGAAGGTTTCACCTTAATCCATAAGAAACCAAAACTCGACAAAAAAGATAGAAAAATATTGTTTTTAACCAAGAAAATAAAATATTCAAAACACGTATCCTTCATACGAATGGTTTGCTAGAAAGCAATATGCCCACCCACATAGCCAATATGGATCCATCCTTATATTAAAACATACTAACCCATCCTTCTATGGAAAATTCCATGAGGAAATCTACATAATCATCGGTTGAAGTTGTCCTTGAAAATATGGTCATATGCAAACAATAAGATTAGAAAAAGAAGAAGTGGAATCCTAAAGAGGGGGGAGAAATCAACTATTCTAGGAATTGAGAATGAGATGGATGGGAGAAATCAACTATTCTAGGAATTGAGAATGAGATGGATGATGTAATTGAGGAAGAATTTATTCATGAATTAAAAGCATGGTTTTCTTATCATCAATAATTTCATGACATATCTTAGAGAATGCATCAAATGAACATTTATTCAAATCGAAAAGTATAGTCAAGTCGGAGGATTCTTTAATCATACAAAAACAATGCAAATGTTTTAATGATCCTCATAATATAATTAATAGTAGTGTGTCCAATGCAAGTTTATTTTGAATTCCACTTCTATAACTTTTATTGTTGTTCATCCATTTAAACCTTGGGGATGTCTATCCAAAGCGGAAGTGAATTCCACTTCTATAACTTCTATTGTTGTTCATCCATTTAAACTTTGTAGTTGTCTATCCAAAGCAAAAGGAGAGTCCAACTTGAGGATTCTAATAATCCCCATGAACAAAATAATTCCTAACATGAGAATTTTAAATATTTACCATAAACAAGGTAGAGTCCAACATAGTATTCTAATGATCCCCCTCATATAATCGATATAAAGACATGTCTAAAGTAGAGTCTTAAAAAATGCCCCAATATATCGATTTATTACTATATAACGCCAGAAGAATGTCTTATGGAAATGGAATTTTGTCAATTAAAAAATCAAATGAAATATCAATTACCTCATCTTTGTATGAATAGGTTTTTCAAAAATCAAATGAAATATCAATTACACCCATATTTGTATGAAAAGGTTTTTCATTACCATTTTAGATTATATCTTTGTACTTGTGGAAATGGAATTTTGTCAATTAAAAAATCAAATGAAATATCAATTACCTCATATTTGTATGAATAGGTTTTTCAAAAATCAAATGAAATATCAATTACACCCATATTTGTATGAAAAGGTTTTTTATTGCTATTTTTAATTAATTAAAAGATCTTAGTTTTTTTTAAATTTTAAAGTCGGTCATAGTTCTTGTTATTTGTATGGCTACACATGCACTACTACTTTAAGTCGTTTGATGTAATAAAAGAAAACCTTGCAAATGCTCAAGCATGATATATATTTACTCTCTTTCAATTGTAAAGAGAGAAAAAAATACTTAAGAAATTTAATAATTCAACAAAAAGTTTTATTAGGATTTTTCATACCACCAAAACTAGATTTACATTACATATCATCAAATTTGTTTTTGGATGAACATTTCAATAAAAAATATTATAATCGATAAAAAAATTAATAATTCAACAAACAATTTTATTAGGATTTTTTATACCACCAAAACCAAACTTACACTACATATCATCAAATGTGTTTTTATGAACATTTCAACCCATTTACCCAAGTCAATGCTTATGATATATCATGATCACAAATGGATTTAGATAATAAATTCCAATTAGGTGAAAATGCGTCACACCCATGGCTACCACAAGAGGCACGTATGAACTCTCAATCTCTAAATTTGGAGGGTTTCACCTTAATCCATAGTAAACAAAAATTCGACAAAAAAGATAGAAAAGGCTATTTTTAACCAAGGAAGTAACATATTAAAAATACTTATACTTCATACAAATGGTGTATGAAATCTCAATCTCTAAATTTGGAGGGTTTCACCTTAATCCATAGGACCACCAAAACTCGACAAAAAAGATAAAAAAGACTATTTTTAACCAAGTAATATATTCAAAATACTTATCCTTCATACAAATGGTGTATGAAATCTCAATCTCTAAATTTGGAGGGTTTCACCTTAATCCATAGGAAACCAAACCTTGACAAAAAAGACAGAAAAAGGTTATTTTTAACCAAAGAAATAAAATATTCAAAATACATATCCTGGATACAAATGGTGTATGAAATCTCAATCTCTAAATTTGGAGAGTTTCACCTTAATCCATAGGAAACTAAAAATCGACAAAAAAGATAGAAAAGGTTATTTTTAACCAAGGAAGTAAAATATTCAAAATACTTATCATGCATACAAATGGTTTTCTAGAAAGCAATATGCCCACCCACGTAGCCAATATGAATCCATCCTTAGATTAAAGCATACTAACCATCCTTCTATGGGAAATTCCATGAGGAAATATACATAATCCTCGGTTGAGGTTGTCCTTGAAAATATGGCCATATGCAAACAATAAGATTAGGAAAAAAATAAGTGGAATCCTAAAGAGGGGGGAGAAGAGCAATCTCTCTCAACTATTCTGAGAATTGAGAATGAGATGGATGATGTAATTGAGGAAGAATTTATTCATGAATTAAAAACATGGTTTTCTTATCATCGATAATTTCATGACATATCTTAGAGAATGCATCAAATGAACATTTATTCAAATCGAAAAAGGATTTGGAAGTTGGTATCAAGGAAAAAGGGATAATCCACAAATTTGTTGTGATAAATTCTAATCTTCTAGAATTTTTAAATAATATATGGTAATTGTAGTTATCCTTAGATTAAAGGACAAGATCTCATTGGCAACCAAATTGTATTGAGAAGGTCATGATTTAGTTGATTTTGAGAGAGTATGATTCTAATAGGAAATTTTCAACCCAAACATAACAATTGAATATTATATCTTAGAACATTCAAGGGCTCAATACCTTTACAAAATGACAAGTCTCAATCCAAAAAATTACAATGGGAAAACCAAGCTAATGCTCATTCTTAAGAATAAGTGAGACTTTGGAAAAATGATGATTTTGTGAAGATAATATGAAAGGTATAATGATTGTATATTGAATAGTTCATTGGTTGTATAGTGAATAGTTCAATTCGATTCTCAAGGGGCATGCTCATACTTTGGCACCCAAAATATAATAAACTAAAGAGAATTTCAGTAGAGACAAATATTAGGGTTGATCAATGCTCCTAATATAATAGTGACATTAGAGGAAAAGTAATAAATTTGTATACACCTACAACTATTCAAGGGAAGTTGGATTATTGGTCTTCTCTCATTATATACAATCAATGATTTTATGAAGAACTGTGGATTTTTTATGGTAAATTTGATAATTTCATACATCTAGATTAAAAAAGGTGCAAATCTTGAGAAATTAATGCTATAGGAAATACCATTGCATAATTGATAACATTTCTTAACTCGGTGGTCATGATCCACAAAATTGCCATTTTTCATAGAATAACAGATGGGGTTGGTGGGGAGAGGGGGGAGCATTGTATTGTTCAAAAATTACATAGATTTGTAATAGAAGAACAATTTCTTATCAATCCAAATATTTCTATTGAAACTTATAGTTTATATGGTGTTGAAACTAGGTTTCATGTTAGATTGATATGATACTAGGTTTGAGTTTGTCATACAAGGCACCACATATGATGATGTTGATAAAGAGTAAATAAGTGAATAGACAATTCCAAGAGTTGTTGGACAAAGGGTTCATAAGGGAGAGATTAATTCCTTGTGAAATACCAATCATACGTGCATAGAATAAAGGAGTTGGGTAGAGAATGTGTATGGGATTGATATTATAAACACGATCACCATTCAGTATAGGTTTCCATTTCCAAGGATGGATGACTTGATGGACTACTTAAGTGGGTGACTTGATGGACTACTTAAATTGAAGAGTGGATATCACCATATAAGGATTAGAGAGGGTGATGAGTGGAAGACAACTTTTAAAATGAAGGAAGGGTTATGTGAGTGATTCATTATGCCATTCAAGTTGAAGGATGCACTCAATACATTCATGATGTTGATGAACGTAGTGTTGAAACCATATTTAGGAAACTTTATGGTTGTATATCTAGATGATATATTGGCATTCAACATATGAAATGTGTAACATTTGATGCACTTGAGGAAAGTGTTGGACTAACTAAAGAAAGAGAAGTTGTCAAATAATATCAAGAAGTGTTTATTTATGCCGGAGGAGATATTGTACTTGGGATTTGTGATACCTCACAAGGATTAGAGATGGACCCATAAAAGGTGATTCAATCTATTTTTTGAGTGGTCATCTCTACGAATTGTATTTGTATAAAGAGTTTTTGTGGATAAGGAATACTTTTTAGGAAGTTTATTAGAACTTTCCATGGGATTTTTATACTAGTAATTGAGTGTATGAAGGGAAGTTTCCAGTGGAATGTTGTAATAGATCAAAGTTTTTTGTATCTAAAGAAGAAGGTGATAAATAGATAATGTTTCATTTTCCATATTTTAGTAAGGTGTTTTGGATTGACTATGATGCATGACTCAAGTGGAACCACAATAGGGGTAACGTTGAGTTAGAAAGGTTATTTCATTGCATTATTTTGTGAGAAGTTAAATGATGATAAGAAGAAGTATAGTGTTCATGATGCTTGTATGTAGATGGACAATTGTTGGAAGGAAGAAATAAATACTTTCATTGTTCATGTTTAGCACAACTTGTTTAGTCACTCCAAAAAAATTAGTATATATTTCAAAGTGAGCATAGGTGGCCTTCACATAATATCTCTAGGTAATGTACCCTATATATGCCTTCTTTTTCAATTTCCAACATGACAAACACTCCCCATCCAAGTATAACACACCCTACTAAAGTTTCAATAGTTCATCATTCATTCCTAGTAGGGAAAATTAGTGTTCCATTTAGGTAACCCATCTTGCTTGGTCGAAACCATTGAACTTTTTCAAATCTACTTTAGGAAATCTATGCCACATATGGTGTTAATTGTCCTAAAAGGTTGGCCCTATGTGATTCCATCCTCCTATGAATGATTCACCACTAATCTGTTTTACAGGTAGCTCATTCTATTGCCCCATTTCCGATAGGATAATTTTTATAATCAAAGGGACCCATTCTTGCAAGTCACCAATCTTAGAAAACTATTCTTGAAACTTGTTGATCTTAAAGACCTAGTCTTCGATCCTAGAGACTTGGATTTCTAGTTGGGCGATCTATCACCCATGATTGTGTTTCTAGTGGTCGCCATGGTACCTTTGGGTCCACCAAAAGGGTTATTGAAGAGTTATACCAATGTGATTAGTGTCACAAAAGGAGTCTTTTGAGATAGGTCTCACACAATGGTGCATGCAAGTTTGTTTGAAGGGTTAACTAAGAGTTATACTAATGTGATCATCATCATACAATGAGTCTTTTTAGATCGGTCTCTTACAATGACATGGGATAGCCTCAAAAAAATTTAAACTCCCAGAGTATTAATCCTATTTGAGTATGATTGCACTAACGAATTCTAAAAGTATTGATGTTCTAGGAGAGTGGAATTTCACTACCTGCGGAGGATAAGGTTTTGTTTATCTACATTCATTGATCAACGTTGGTACATACATATCCACCCTTATTATTATACCTTTTCTTTATATGTCCAGGCTTGTATATTCTTTACTTCGTCATTTTTCTCTTTGAAATGTGGGTTGCAGATCAAGCTACCATTAAATCTGCGGACCCACAAACCTACAAGTATTTACTTAGTCATTGTTTTCATGAATTCAACACTTATCCATTTTTATGTGTTGTAGGAGTCTCATTGTGGGATACCAACCCATCCACGTCCTGCAAATACTCGTGTCCCACAAACCCACAAATGTGCAACACTCAAAATGACCCTTTCTACTTTTGTGTCATGTAAATTACATTGCTTTCCTTTTTATACTTAACCAATTGTATTGAATGTGGATGCGGGACAACCTCCCTCTCCATTTACCTTTTTCCCTCATGTCTGTGTCCTACAACCCACAATATTTCATTCTCCAAAATGACTCATCCACTTCCAAAACCCGTAAAATTGTCTTTTTCTTATACTTAGTCTATTTTACCATTATGGATGTGAGAGTCCCCCCTTCTTACCTTTTAGACCCTCCATGTCTGTAGTCCCACATCCCACAATCCCGCATTCATCATATTTCACTTTCCATTTCCCACTTTCAACCTCCATACTTAATCATTTTTCATGTTTTTCAACATCACATCACCATTCATGATGGCATTTACCTCCCCTCCACCATGTCAACCTCCACTTGTGTGAACCTAATATTGTTATTAAAGTGGCGAAGATATCGTAAAGATTTTTAATAAATTCTAAATCTTACCGTGCAAGCTAGCAACTTTTAAATAAGAGCTATGATGGTTAATAATCGAGGAAATACATGGTAAATTTAATAAGAGTTAAATATCCATGTTTTAAAAGGGTTATATTGATAGGAGTGCCACCTATTCATAAAAACAAAACAGTGTAAAGACATGTCAAGTAGAAGAAAGGACTTGTATTGCGAAGACACACTTGAGACTCTTGCATAAGAATATCATTAGTTCTAGTGGTCCCAAGATTACAAGTGGTATTTATCTCTTTGTCCCATAGAGAAGGAAATAAACCCGTTTTAGGCATAGTATTGGTCGATTGTGTGCCTGAGGTGAAGGAATGCAAAGAACACAGAAAGAATAATTATCCAAGTCCAGGGGAATCCATCGATATCCTTGACTCTTTCAGTGTTCAGGAGAATGTTGCGACTTCCAAACCCCACCATGCAGTTAAAGAATGAGGAAGAAGAATAATTTCTTAACCAAGACCAAGGTGGAGCAGATCTCCTCAAGAACTATCTCGCCAGCCCGAGTGTTGATAGCAATTCCGCTCAGGTTGAGGTAAGTTCTTTAAAATACTCGTACAAAGAATTTGTCTGTATTTTTGGATGTATAATTGGATTGTAGTCCATGACCTCCATGTCGAAACACATTGTTTATATTCTTCATTTTGTTTTTCATGAAGACGCCATGATTGACTAGGGTCAAATTATTTCAAATGAGATATCATTTCAACTGTGTGGCTTAAGAAAAACCAGAAAATTTTATATGACTTTTTATTTGGTATATGTTATATCCTACTACCACATATTTGAATACTTTCCTAGGGAAAGGAGTGTTGATTTCAAGGTGGAACCACCTTCTTTCTGGTACCCAGCTTTATGGAGACATAAAGCCCAATACAATTTCTACGCGGTCCAAAATGGTTTTATTTTTGCTTTCAAATAATTAAATTTTGGTCCTATTACATCAATATTGTCACTAGAGGTTGCCTCCTTTCTCTCCAAGAAAGGAATTTTTGAGACTTTGGAGGATTTCAGTTTTCTGAGACTATTCGGTTTTTAGGGGTAACCCTTATTGCTCCCATTTTATGTGTCTAATAAACTCTTTGTCATCGAGGTGTGCAGACAATATAGATATTGGGAACAATTTTTCAATGAAAAAATAAAGAACCAAGTCATCCCACTACCATGGAGGGTTGGGGAAGTGGTTTTCAAGCATATTTCCCACTTAAATGAATTTCCAGGTCAATCAGATTAATTTGGTTTAAAGGAAGCTCAATGCATCAAGGGATTTGACCCTAAGAAAATATTTTTTGCACAAATGTCCTTGGTTGGATACTCTTATTATTTTTGTAAATATGAACAGTTCAAGGAAGGAGGAGGAGATAAAAAAAATCTCCATGAGGCCTCAATTGAAGAATCCTTTTACAATGCTAAATAACTGGCAATCACTAATGAGTGTTATAGACAAAAGGGCATAGAGGAAATAAGCAAGAACCCTAATTCACCTAGTATTTCATAGAGGTACTTCTACAAAAACAAAAACTAGAAGTATTGGTTTAGAACCAAGAAGAACATCTACCAGAAATTTAGATTAGAGTGGTGATAAATACCCTACAAAGAAAAATGGAAAAATCTCATGTTGTACACACTTTCATTAAAAGAAAGAGAGAAACCCAAAAAATGGGATTGGATGTACCTAAAATTGAGGAAAGTCCCTTAGCCATGGAAGTAATGAAGTGATAGAAGAACCCAGCTGGTCTGAGAAAACATTGATGGAAACTAGGGAAATTGTTGAGGCTCTAGATTCCCAAGAGTCAAAGATATTTGAAAAATAATCAGTCACACTTCACCATGTGTCCTACCATAAAAATTCTAAGAAATTGTTAATATGAAAAGTGAATATGAAAAATAAGAAAGTTGTTGAGAAATGGAAATCATAAATCAATTTTCAGGGGGTTGCACCCTCTAAAATCGTTCAATTTCATGAGGCAACCGAGGAAGCACTAAAAGACTCTATTTGCTCTATTGAGAAAGAAAAATTGATTTTAAAATAAAGAATAGAGGAATTGGAGAAATAACTAATTCTAAAACCTTTATTTGCAAAATCTTTAATTGTAATTCATCCAACATTTACCCTTGAAGACGTCCCTAAAACCAGTTCCACATTGAGGAGTTCCTCCAGTTTATTGTTGGCTATAATAAAATATGTTGGAGATGGCATCCAGAAGAGAATAGACCTAATCCTTGAAATCTAGGAGTTGGCATAGAATTCAACCAGTTTCTCGACAAGGATTATGCACTTTAGGAAATATCTCCAAAAAGAATTAGAAAATGATGAGGGTTTTACAAAGAAGTCGTGGGAACGTTTGCAACAAAATTTTCAAGCTTAAGTGACACCCATACAAGAGAAAAAAACATCCCCTCCAGTATTTGGATGAATCAGATTAATGCTTATTGGCTGAAAAGGATTAAATGTTTAAGAGAATTGTTGTATGAGTTACATGTTGTAAAAATTAAGAGGGATGAAATATTTCTAAAACTTGTTGATCTTACAAAAGTATTAGATGGCCCTAATTTATTAATGGATACCATACTTATGTCTAAGGAGCAACTATTTGAGAAACTAGAAGCATTGAAAGTTTCATGGGAAAGTGAATTTAGTGACTCGGTTGAATTCTCCAAAGAAGAAGTAGAGAGGTGGATTATCTCATACATAAATAAAAAAGATGATATTGAGAATAGGTTGCACCAATTAAGCATTGATTTAAAAGGATTGGAGAATGACTTATTTGAAATAAAAAACGAATCAAGAAATAATGGTTGCTCCGATGAGGGAGTATATAGAAGAATGGTTAATGAAAGCATTAGTTAAGATAATCGATATAGATCAACATGAAGCGATTATAGCAATTATGTCACCTCCAGTACAACAAAAACCATCTATAAAGGATGTCTCAACAATCAAATGAAGGGTTCAAAAATTTCCATCACGGTAAGTTGAGTAGTGACCTTATTATTTCCCTTGTCAATTTTCTTATTCAATCAATTGTCATTGTGCCTTTTTTTGTTCCCAACAACATGTGAAACCCAAGGTTGACTTTTGAATGTTTTCTTTGTCTTCCAGGTCTCTTTTTCATTTTATGGTCTGTGAGAGCCCCATCCCAATCCTCTTTGAAGGACAGATGCAATTTATTTTATTTGTAACCCCATACATTATTGCTTATTTATTTAAGACATTTATTATTTTTTGAGGTTCCCAGAGAACTAGTTTGGGACATAACATTATTGATTTCTTAAGAATTCAATTTTAGGCATGATATTTCATATGTGTGTCTATCAAAATATTCATTGAGTTTAATGGAATGATCATTTAGATTTATCTATTATATGTGGTCCATACTTTCCTTTCCCTTTCTTGAATATTTTGTTCTACTTTGATGAATGTTGTGATGGAAATGTCGTCATATTTTAATGCATACTCTTTTGATTCATAAATATTATAACATAGTGTAAATATTTGCTTTCTATCATATGCATGGTCCCTTCTCAGGTATTATTTGCATGTGAATATTTATTTCAAGAATAATCATGGACCTCTCTCAGGAATTTTATTTGGTCTTGTATGTTATTAGAAATAGAGGAGTACCACCTCTTTAAAAATGCAGGGGGATTTATCCTCATGAGCTTGAATTAAAGACCGTAAGAAATTATTTTCGATCAACATTTTTGGTGACCATATTGGGGAAATGAACAAAAGGTTGGTTTCATAGATCAAAAATTTTAACGACTCTACCTGAACCCAACCAACCACAAATACAAATTGGATAGAGATTGAATAAGTATCTTGCACTAGTTGTATGACCTAACAATCACAACAATAAGGAGTTGTGCAGAAATTGAGAGAACTTGGGAAGTTCTTGCCCAAGAAAAAGAAAGAGAAATAAATTTGAGACAAAGAAGACAGTTGCAAGTCTTAGAAAAGATGGAATCATACAAGGGTCCATTAACAAGAAGTAAAATTAAGAAGCTTGTGATTCACGAAGTTTCCCAAAGTTCAAGATCTGAATCAAGTGATATAGTAATCATGGGTGATCGAGAAGAATAAAGAAACGAAATTCCTAATGAAGAAAGAGGAAGAAATGACAGACAAAGAAACCCAAGAAGAAGAGCTAGGCCTATCCCACTCAATTTACATGGAGAACAAAATGCATTACCAACCTTACCTCAAGGAGTTTATCTATCTTTTCAAGTGATGGGATTATGGATCGAAAAAGACATATGGATCAATTTGTAAGTTCTCATGATATTCATTTGATTGAATGTGATGATGTAATGGTCAAAGTCTTTCTGCAAATCTTGGTAGGTCTAGCTTATGAATGGTATCTTTCCCTCCTAGCTCAATCAATTGGTTCATTTGATGATTTATAAAATATGTCCATGACTATGTATGCACATCCTATTTCATACCATACTATGCTCACTCAGTTTACCCAAATCCATCTCAAAAAGGGGGAAAGAATCGGGGAATTTAATTTACAATTCTTTAAGACATTGAACCAAATCTGGAAATGCCCAAATTATCATGTCGTATTTGAATGTTATAAGAATGGAATGCCTTCAAATGTGAATTATCCAATAATATCTTCACAAATAAATTAATTGAACGAGGAAATCCATAAGGAAACAGAAATGGAAGATTACACGTTAGAGTCTAATGTTGATCCTGATATTATTCTTGGGCAAAGACAAATGACCAGTCTCTCAATATCACCTCATGGACAATCCACTTCTAGAAGTTCTAGAAATTGAGCAATTGGGGGAGGAATTCTCCAAGGAATTCCCACTAATGTGAGAAATGATCCTAGAGCTTCCTAAGAAACAAGACAAAAGATAGAGATTTCTCAAATGAGAAGAATAATTAGACAAATGCATAATGAGATAACTAGACTCAAGAGAAGTAATAATATCATCCCACTAAACCCAAATATGAGAGCTCCATTGCCTAATCAAAGAGGAAGAAATGATAGAATTGAATATCATAGACCAAGAGCACCCAGAGTTCTAAATCCAAATGTTGTTGTGCTAGAAGAAATTGTAGAAGAAGAAAACTTTGAAAATTTTGATCAAGAAGCAGTCATTAACCAAGATGAAGTTTTGGAATCAGTGCAAATGGAAGAAGGTTCATCATAATTTTTATATTTTTTGATGAAAAAGAGGATCTTGAGTATTCACAAGACAATGTTGTTCAGACCAGAACAAAAGTAAATAAATTCAAGACAAGTGAAAAACCTGAAAATGTGTTAGGATATTTAGACACTTAGGAGTTAGTTAAGATCTAGTTGGTCTAATGTGTCGTTAGGTAAAAGTGTGTTTCTTTAGTATGCATTTGTAGTTAGGAAATCCGACGATCATGATATGTTCCCGACATAGAGTGATCTGATGGTTCATATTCTCCTCGATCTTAACGACCATTATTTTGTGGCTTAACACCCGATTGGTCCATGATCTCTATTTAAAGAGTATGGAGGGTCATTTTTCGATGATCGATTATGAGAAACTCACTTGTAAAATCTCTATGTAATCTCTTTTTTTTGCATTAATAAACTGCTCCAAGTGACCGTGTAGGTTGGGGCCATGGATTTTTCCCTGTAGGGGTTTTAACATGTCAAAACATCAATGTGTTGATCTTTTATATGGTTGTTTGAGTGGTTACTGAAGTTGTTCATCCTCTGTTGGAATACAAGTGGTGTCGAACATGGTATCAGAGCCTGTTTGAAGACCTGCTCATGTTGTATATCAAGATTGTGAAGCTAAGTTGTCTCATCTCCATTTTCTTCCATTTTCATACATTTTTGGGCTGAGAGGATTGTTCCATTGCATCTGTAGCGCTCATTTCATTTAGGAATGATTTTTGTTTCTCTCGAAAAGGTTTCCATTTTCCCAATATATGGTCATTTAAAGCTAGATTAGGAGGTATAAAGCCTGAATACGCCCTTTTTAAATTTTTTGCAGAGTATTATTTTGGTTTTATATTGTTTGTTTCCAGGTTGCTACTCTTTTAGATATGTGTATGTTATTTTCCCCATGCCCTGTGCAATCTCGGAAAATCAGAAATAGATAGAAAAATGTGTGATTTTCAGGTAAGCGTATCGAGATCTAACCCTTGTTGTCATCGAGAAACGAAAAATATTTCTTATGTGAAAAGAGTTTTTTTTTAACACTCTCTCCAAGGTCGTCTTCAACAACACAAGTATTTCTAAACAATACAATATGTTTTTCTATCCCACTTGGTTAAAAGTTTCTTTATTAAGTAAGAGGTCTTGAGTTCAAGTCTCTCTTTTTGTTACTTTTTTTTTTTAAGTTCATGCTCCATTGTAAAGTGTATTTCACTTCAAGTATAAAAGTGAATCACTATAAGTAGCTTTAATACTTTATTTTAGAGTTATTTATTTTGCATGCAGCTTTTATTTTATAAAGTAACTTCATTGTAAAATTGATCCCCACTTCTTTTTATAAAATTGGGTCACTTCATAAAGCAACTTAGACCATCACGTGGTCCTTTGGTTACTGTTTATGCATTGTTTTAAAAGGGCATAACTTTCCCATATGAAATCCATTTTCGGTGCCATTTTTTTATTTTTTAAATCATAAAATTTTGTGAGATCTTTCCATCCAGATCATCGGTTTTAGTTTTTAAATCCATATTATCTACATATTTAATATGGTTTCTTCAAGTAATATTTTTCTTACCAACACCAACTACTTCCAATGGAAATCCCATATGGAGGATTTATTAAGAAGTAAAGGCTTGTACTGGATTACCTTGGGAAAGGAAACAAAACCTACTAATGTTGATAAGAAAGTAAAATGGGCTAATAGGAATGACGAAGCACGTGGACTAATCAGAATGTCCATCTCTCCTTATTTAAGGTTCCACCTTAAATAAACGGATAAACTTGATTAAGCTTGGGAAAAGATTGAATCTGTGTTTGGTAAAAACAATATTATTCGAGCACAACAGTTAGAAAATCAAGTACTGACTTTAAGTCCAAGTGATTTTTCTTGCATTGAATACTATCTATCTAAGTTTAAAACACTCAGAATTTTATGTGAAGAATGCAAGATAAAGATGGATGAAGAGCGTTGCATCTATCTTATTCTTTCTAAGCTAGTTAGTGCATGTTTTGTGTTTGTATCTACCTTTTATGCCATGAAAGAGGCTCTAGGGACAACTTATCAAAAACGCACTCTTGAGTCCTTTTGTGATTCTTTGATTAGAGACCAAGATAAGCTTGTACAACTTGGAGTAATCAACACTACAAGTACCTCAAACAAATCCTTAGTCATCCATCAGAAAGATAAACCCAATAATCCCAAGAAGCAACATCCTCGCTACAACAACAAGCAACATAATGGTCCCAAACCCACCCAGACAGCTTTCACTCCTAATGGTGACAAGGGAGAAAAATATAATAATAAGAACACTGACAGACATTGCAACTTTTGTGATAAAGGTGGTCATGATGAGTCCAAATGTTTCAAGAAGATGGTATCTTTAGAAGCAGCAATCAAGAAGCACAACATCAGTATTGATTCTACGTCTTCTTCTTCTTCTCATTGACATGCACTTTTTGCTTCTGGTTTCTCCTTCAATGCAACTTCTACTTCTTCTTCTAATGAGTGTCTTATTGACTCTGGAGCATCTTATCATATGGCTAAGGACAAAGACATATTTTCTGCTCTAAATGAATGTAACACCAAGAAAATATTGTTTGGTGATGAAAGATCTCTTAGCGTTGTAGGATCTAGAATAGTTCAAGTAGAAAATGGTCATTTCAATGATGTATTATTTGCTCCAAGTCTTTCTTGTAACCTTCTATCAGTGTATCAAATCACTCATTCAGGTGAAGGTAAAACCGTCGAGTTTTCACCTCACCAAGTTGTAATCAAGGATCTAAAATATCCTGAGCATGTTCTTGCAACTGGAATTGTCCATGTTATTACTAGGTTGTACAAGTTTGACAACTTTGAGCCATCATCTTTTTCATCCATTTTTTTTCCTCATAACAATGACTTGAGAAAACTTTGGCATGAGTGGTTTGGTCGTCTAAACTATCGCTCATTGCAGCAACTATATAATCAACAGATGGCGACTAATCTTCCCCATGTTTCATGCAGAGATGGTGTTTGTGTTGGTTTTGTTCTCGAAAAACATCATCGGGATAGTTTTGACAAACGTGCCTCTTGGCACGCCTCGAGCCCTTTGTAGCTTGTTCACAGTGATTTGTGTGGTCCACTTTCTTCTCCTTCTTTTTTTGGATGCAAGTATTTCTTAACTTTCATTGATGACTTTTCCAGACATACTTGGGTTTACTTCTTAAAACTTAAGAGCGAATTTTTTGACAAGTTTTTGGCCTTCAAGGCCCTTGTAGAAAAGGAATCTAGACATCAAATTCAAAGGTTAAGAACAGATAATGGAGGCGAATATGTGAACAATAATTTTACAAGTTACTGCACTCCACAGGGCATCCAAATGAAACACATTGTTCCATATACACCCCAAAAAAATGGTTTTGTTGAGAGAAAGAACCGCACATTAAAAGAAATGGTTAATTGTATGATCCAATCTAAGGGATTAAGTCTAAAGTATTGGGCGGAAGCCATCAACTGTGCAAATTACATAGTAAATCGCACTCCCATGAAGGATCTTAAAAATATAACACCAAAAGAAGCTTGGACTAAAATTAAACCAGATGTAAGTCACTTCCGTGTATTTGGAAGTATAGCATGGGCTCACTTTCCTGATGAGAAAAGGAAAGCATTGTAGCATAAAAGTGAGAAGTGTATATTTGTTGGTTATTCTGAAGATGTGAAAGGTTATAGACTTATTCAACCACATTGTAATGAAATTATTATTAGAAGAGATGTTAAATTTGATGAAAATCTCTTGGCCTGTGAGCCTAATTCGTCATTTGTGCCTTATTTGGCCTGCGAGCCTAATTCATCATTTGTGTCTTCTTTGGCCTGTGAGCCTAATTCAGTGTCTATGCCTTCTTCGATGTGTGTCCCTTCTTTGATGTGTGTTCCTTCTTCGATGTGTGTGCCTTCTTTGATGTGTGTGCCTTATTCTATTTTGGTTTCTTCTTATGATGATGACAGTGAGGATTAGAATCCACCTCTGCCTGCTCACATTCCTCCATATGAGTCCTTTGAACCTAAACTAGCACTAGCTCCAGCTCCATCGCTTCCTAGATGGGTTCGTTCAATACAAGAAGCAGTTGGTGATATTGTCGTTGATCCTTCATATCAGCGTCGGACACATTCACAGTTCCAGTGAGCCTCTTCTCTTTTGGCTCAATTTTTAGAGACTCATGATCCAGAGACATTTGCAGAATCTTTAGGTCATCCATATTGGGATACAACAATGAATGAAGAGTATTGTTCTTTAATGGAAAACGATACTTGGAATCTTGTACCTCTTCCAAAAGGAAGAAAACTTGTCAGATGCAAATGGGTGTACAGAACTAAGTATGCATCAGATGGAAGTGTTGAAAGACACAAGGCTCGGTTAGTTGCCAAAGGATTTTTCCAAGTTGAAGGAATTGACTATAATGAAACCTTTTCCCCTATAGCCAAAATGAATTCCATCCACCTTGTTCTTTCCCTTATTGCCTCACATAATGGGAGGTGTTCACGATTAAAAATGTCAACATAGTTTTGCCTACAAAGTGTTGCTAAAGCCTATTATTATAAAACTAAATAATCCTAGTAGGCGGGACCCCCTTAATATTGAAGATCAGGTATGCTCATTTTTTATGTTGTGATGATGTGTGACACGGTTTACATGGTTGATGAGATATTGTTGTTGTTGGTATGATTTGAGATTTTGAAATGTTGATTCTTCATGTTACTACAGCCTATGTTATTCATTAATGCCATTTGTTCTTATCGCACCTGCACAACAAACACGTTAGTGAAATTACATGAAAGACAGTTTTTGAGAAAGGAAAAAATACTATTAGTGCAAAGAAAAGGAATCCAGTGTTGTGTTTTTACTATACTACATGTGAACAATGGGAAAGAAATAAGAAACAATTGCAAAATGGAAGAATTTGAAGTTATCCTATTCACTATACTACATACATGAAAGACTTAACAATTATCCTAGCTAACAAGTAAATGGTTGTGTAATGATTAATTGGATTATGTGGTCGATATATATATATATATATATATATATATATATATATATATATATATATATATATATATATATATATATATATATATGGTGTATTTGGATAGATTGAATGTTGGTGGTGCATTTGACCAAGTAATGAACGTTGATGGTTATGCAATTTTATTTGAGTTATATGATGTGAAATGGGATATGATGATCGCGCTACTGGATTTTAATGTAGTGATGGTTTCGATACATGTTGATTAATCATGTTAATGGAGAATTCGTTGGCATGTACTATTGAGTTAATGAGATATGCATGGAGGTGACGTGAATTTACTGCACGTCACCTTTACTCTTCCCGTTGGTCGCCACCCTAGTCGGGCTATTGTTCAATCTTGTTGTTGTGGTTATGCTCTGAAATTTTAGCAGGGAGGAACCGCTCGGCCAGCTCTCATTTTAAGGAATTCGATTACAGGTATGTCTTTTTTTGGCCATTCGTGGTTTTTCTCTGGCTATGAAATGATAATTGGCTCAAGTGTATGGGTTTGTGTTTTTCAACTGTGTGAAATTTGGGTTCTGGAAATGAAGAGTGAATGGTTCTTCCTGTAACAATTTTGAGTTCGTTGAGGTTATTGGTCTTCCTGGGTGATATATCTTTGTTATCACTGTCGTTTGGTTGGAGGGTTTTTGTTTAGTCTCAGGTGGATTGCTATAATCAAGCACTATCACTAATCCAGTCTCTGGCTTTCGTCGGTTTAATGATCGGAGGTTTTTTGTGTCAGTATGTTTTGTTCACTTCAGCATTGATTGATTGCACCACTAGGGGTCAAGAAATGAGGTTCTTGTTCTTCCTCGGCCCTGTCTTCACCTATGTGTTGTGATTGTTGACCGAAGAGCATGAGGGTTATACCCTGCGTGCATTAAATAACCTTTGTTAGGCCAGACTAGAGCCCTACTTTTAGAGAGAAATCACTAGAGATGAAGAAGAGACAATGGTTATGGAGATGACTTCAATGAAAAATCCAAGACCAGATATATTCACAACAAAATTATTTTAGAATTGTTGGTTAGCGGTAGGCACAGATGTATGGAAGGTATTGGAGAACTCTAGAGAAAAGAAAGGAATTATTTAGGCCCTTAACTTAGCCTTCCCCACCCCTATTATAAAGTAATAAAGATCCCTCTCTCTGGACAAATTCAAGCCCATTTCGCTGTGTAATGTGATTTATAAAATAATTTCCAAGATCATTGCTAATAGAATGAATCCCATCATGAACTACATTACCTCAAATGAACAAGGTAGATACATTGAGGGGTGTCAAATTCTATATGGAATCATTGTAGCACATGAGACCATGCATTCCTTGAAAATGACAAAAAATATAAGTATGTTAATTAATCTTGATATGTCTAAAGCTTTTGATTGTCTTATCTAGGATTTTATTGTTCATGTTCTTTTTGCCTTTGGACTCTATCAATCCTAGACCCAATGGTTTAAACATTTTCTCTTGTCAACTCTCTTTGATGTCTTAATCAATGGATCTCCCTCCAGTCCTTTTAACCCTTCTTGTGGCATTAAAAAAGGAGATTCATTATCTCACTTCTTATTTATCCTAATGGTCAAGGGACTAGTTTGAAGTCTTTGTCAAGTAATTTCTAATCGCAATATGAAATACATGCGCATTCATAATCAAATGGATCCCCTCTCACTTGTGAAATTTGTGGATGAAACTCTCATGATGGGACACCCTCTACCTTGAAAGCCTCCTCTATAAATTTTGTTCTTTTATATACATTTTTTCTTTCCTTGGGCACTGGTATAAATCATGGGAAGTCTATCATTATTTTCTTCATAACCTCTCTAATTACTCAGCATAACATTATTAGAATCATTGGCTTACAAAAAGGACCGCATCCTTTGAAATACCTAGGAGCTCCCCTCATTCTAAATCCTTCAATAAACATCCCCTAGGAATATACTCTATCCAAACATGACCTCAAGCTCAATGCTTGGACCTTTCATTCCCTCGATCTTCCATGCATGGTTACCCTACTCAAATATGTTTTTCAAGCCATGTCATTGTACCTCTTCTCATTTCTCACTACTCCTGTCAAGATTCTTAAATCCATCAAAAGTCTTCAACACTCTTTCTTATGGGAATGGCCAAACAAATATAGGAAATTATCCCTTGTGGCATAGGTAAAATTTTGCATGCCCAAGAACATAGGAGACAGATTCAAGATCTCCAAACTCTTAGCAATGTTCTAGCAAGGAAACTCTGGTGGCATTGGTTGAATAGTAAATCAGAATTATGGAGTCAAATTTGGAGACAAACATGTGCACTAAAAGCAAAAGAAAAATACCTCATTTGAATGGATGGTGTTATATTAGACTCATTGATTTGGAGGAACAGAAAAACTGTCCAAGATCATTGTTTCTAGGAAGTTGTAAATAGGAATTTTACACACTTCTAAGATGATTTGTGGTAGTAGCTAGCCATATTAAATGGGAATCACTCTCTCTCAAAAGTCAAGGATTGTTTCCTCTCCTCAAACTCGAAACTAGTCCACCAATACCGAGAGGATAACTAGAGGACAAATATAAGGGACAAATATCGAGACAAATAGCCATCGCTCACTTCTCATAGGGCCATGGATCTCTTGGAAAAAGAGTTTAAAATTATATGAATAAGATTCAATAATGGGAAATACATCCTCAAATGGGGTGACAAAGGAGAAGGGACATTTTTTATTAAGGAATCCTACACCATAGAAGTAGGGTATAACTCTATAGAAAAATAGAAAGTATAGAAACATATATGGAACCCTGAGGTGTGACCAAAAATATCTATGTTTCTCTGGCTTCTAACCAGAAGAAAGGTACTAACATGGGACAAAATTTGAAAAACAATAATTTTGAGGGACCATCAATCTACCAAATGTGTGAATTGGAACAAGGATCATTAGAGAATATACTTAATCAGTGCCATCATGTAGAGTTATTATGGTATAGAGGAGAAATGACCTTCAAGAAATCAGATTGCAAGAGGAATGACATCTCAAAAACCATAAAAGAATGGAGGTGTTCTCCCTTTGAGAGTTCAATCTTAAATAAAGTTTGGCACTTGTTTCCTGGATTCCTCCTCTAAGGAATTATGAAAGAAAGGAACGGACACATTTAAATACAAAATAAGGGATGGGGATGAATTATGGAAGGAAATACAACATATCAAAGAATTATTCCAATCCTCTTCCTAGCCAGAAGACGATTAAAAATGTAAACCTTAGGAGCAAAAAATTCTATCCAAATTAGTTGTAGACTTAAGAAGTTTTGGAAAAAGAATCACATCTCCCTCCCCTCATGCATGATCGTCGAAATCTTGGTCTCTACCACCTCAAGACTTTATCAAACTTAATTTTGATGGAGCCTCAAAGGGAAATCCTGGATTAGTAGGCGTAGGATAAGTATTCAAAGATTACTTAGGAAAAATTCTAAGAATATATGTCAAATTCCCTGGGACTAACACAAACAATTCAAAGGCATTAGTGACTCTATAAAGTGGACTACATGTTGCCATGGTGTAGGGATATGAAAGGTTGATTATAGAAGGAAACTCACCCATTATTTTGAACACTCTTAAGATATTTTTGAATGGCATAAAATTATATAAATTGACAAGTATGTGGAGGTTCTCCTTGAGATGGAATTACATACTTCAAACCACCAACCAAATACATGTGATTCTACCTCTCCATGTTAAGCACAAAACAAATTGTCTTGTTGACATGCAAGCTAATGAGGGTGTGAAATATGAGGTCCATGACTTATAGTTCTCATGCGATGATATGTCTCAAAATAATTTAAGGGAAGATTGCATGAATATTCATAGCTCAAACATGACACCCCGAGATGGTGTGATAGGGACACTACCACAAAGTTTAAGACAACGATGCAACGATGCAAATAAAGAGAAAGAGAAACAATATTTCATTTTGAATTCTGCATGTTGAATGTGGAAATGTAGAAATGCAGATAAGGGGAAAACAACACAGCTTCACACTCTGCATTGAAGGTGACGATGTGAGAATTAAAGAACATGACCATGGGAAGAAAGAGCAACAAGACGCTTTTCATTCTGCATGAGGAATGTGGAAATATGAAATGAAAATAAGGGAAGAACAATTGGGAATCTCAACTTCACACTGGATGCGCAAATGCAGGAAGTCATCCATAGGGAGAAAGAGAAGCAAGGCTCTCTACATTCTGCCTTCTGCATGTTGAATGGGAAATGTGTAAATATAGAAAAGAAAAGAAAAAAACATTGTATTATCTTCTTACTATTATACCCAGATCACATTGGATAGATAGATATACCAATATTATGATCAAATATGTTATTATTGAAGACCAACACAAGCATAATATTCATAGGTTCAATAGATAACCCAATGATAATGCATTTTTTTGTATACAAATTAATATGTGAGTGGCTAAATTACAATAATAATAAGAAGAAGAAATTTAAAAATGATAATAATAAAACTCACCCTTTTTATTTCCCAATCTCAATTAAAAAATAATAATAATAATATGTGAGTGGATAAATTACAATAATAATAATAATAAAACTCACCCTTGTTATTTCTCAGAATGAGTTTGCAAGGTAGATTTTAAAGGTATATCATTTTGGTTGAACAGTATTTCTAATGGAATAAGACCCTTGGGAATTTGATTATTCTTGAGCAAGAGCATTTTGTGATTTGTGATTCTATCCTTGAATTTCTTTGGATTTTCTCCTTCTTGCATAATCCAAACTGGATCATTTCGATTTTCCTGATCTACGTGTGTCTCAGAAAATTCATCTTTCATTTCCAGAAATCTTTTTATTTGTTCATCATCTTCGAAATTTTTCCAATAGTGAACATTATTTGGAATTGAAGGTTTATGTCTCATGTCAATGTGACACTTCAATTTCAAAACAGTAAGTGGTATGAAGTTAGTTGTAGCTTTATCCAAAGAGTGTGCTTGTTGATTATGCAATCTAGGAATAGCATGAATGTTGAATGATAATAAAAGGTTTTCTATCAGATCCCATGCACAATTTCTATAAGACTTCATTCTTGGATGTTTAGCTTGATATTGTTGTTTGATTTGTTTTACAATAATTTCAGCATCCCCATAAACTATCAAATGTTGAATTTTTAACTTTCTAGTAGCTTCTAATCCTAAAATTAAAGCTTCGTATGCACATACATTATTTGTGTAATCGAAGTCCCATTGCAATCTATAATAAAAAGGGATATAATACTCATCGCTTGGTTCCACAAATAGTACTCCATCTCTTTCTCTTCCCCAAGATGAAGTGCCATCAAAGAACATTTTCCACATTCCATCTCTAATATTTACATTTTTATTTGGAAGTTCTGATTTTGTATTTTCATTTTCTGTACATTCTTGAAAATCATCATCTATGGATAAAATACAATTTCCTAAATCATGATCAACAACATAGACTGGATAATTATTTGGGTTTTGAGGATCACTTATTGTATATGCCAGTCTAGTTTCTCTGTAAAATCCGGTAAACTGTCCACCAAAAATCATAATAATAACATATGTCATGTCCAATTGAACTGATCCTCCTAAATTTGCACCCCAAGATCTTTATAAAAGCATGTCATATTTTTCAGGAACATCATCAACCACCACATCCATAAGAATACTTTTTACTGGAATGTTAGCTAGATTTACAACTAAATCTTTAATCATACCTAGACACTTAACCTTTCTGGAGTCAAAAGAGTATAAATCTTGATAAGGTTTGGTAATTTGTAAGCCCAAGTTTTCCATTATTATTTTTGGCATCAAATTATGTGAAGCACCTGAATCTAACATACAATTGTGTAACAAATGATCATGCACAGTAAGAGTGATATAAAATGGAGCCACTGAGTCTTTATCATTTTCAATATGTGGTCCAAACATAATCGTTGGTTTCTCATCTTGCAAGTTCATAACATCAGCTTGGCATTTTGCATCTGAAAAATTAATTACCTTTGAAATTTGTTTCTTGTAAACCGAATTTCTGGCAAGTTCAACCAAAGGAACTGGAATTTTAATCTTATTCAATTCATTCTCAAGGTTGAAGATACCAACTGAATTTTCTAATTCTTTGGTCTGAACTTCAGCTTTTTAGTTTGTGTTTCTTTAGTTTCAACTTGCTTTATTTGAGCAGCTTGTACTTCAGTATGTGATTTTGAAACCACTGCTTTATTTTCTTTATTTCGTGACAAGATATTTTTTGGTGTATTGGTAGTGGAAGTATTTCCCTTTGGCCTCAAATCATATTTATTATGAATCTTAGCCACTATTGAATCAGCAAGGTCTTTATATTGAGTTGTAGACTCTCCCAAGTTATTGATATTTTGTTCATCAAATAATGATCCAAGATTTAAAGATTTTTCATAGTCTTGTTTAGTTAAATGAGGTTCAACATCATCATCATTGATATTGTTTATATCCTCCTCTAATTCATCATAATCTTGAACATCATCTCCATGTATAAGATTTTTTTTTTTTTAAAACGAGCTTGAATCTTTTGTTCCTCATTCTTGAGTTTCCTCTATTGAATCTGAGGGTTTGTATTAAAGTTTCTCCTAAATTGGTTTTGATTTCTAACATATGGATCAGGTTTGGATTTCTCAATTTTCATCCTGGAAATTTTTTTTGATAAATATTTAATGATCTTAGCCATTTCATCCATCTTTTCTTCTTGTGTGTTTTTTCCAGAACAGGAGGGTCTTGCTTGCTCTTTAAACCTTCTAGGTTCTCTTAATCTCATATCAACCTTTGTTTTCAATTTTCCTGATGCCATCATATTTGATTCAATTTTGATAGCATCATCTTACATTACAGATAAAGGTGTGGCTCTTCTTTCCCTTAAAAGTAAATCGAAATCTGAATCAAAATCCCCTGCAAAAGTAACTTTAGCAGCTAGCTGGGAAGGTTTTACTTTGGCTGGGATTTTTCTATAAAGTTTATTGAATCTTTGGATAAAATCTGAAAAAGTTTCATATGTTTTATTCCTTAAAGCTTCGAATTCAATTAAGATAAATGGTCATTTTTCTCACCCCAATGTCTTAAGAAAGAAGTCTCTAAATAATCATATGATGGTATAGAATTTGCAGGAAGTCCCCTAAACCAAGTTCTAACTTGTCCCTCAAAAGTATGTACTAATAGTCTCATGTAAACATATTCATGTTCAATACTGAGAATATCAGCAAATTGATCAAAAAATTCTATATGCTATGTGGTTGTTAAATCCCCCTCTCCCATAAATTTAGGTAGTAGACTCTTCATATAATTCTCGGGTAGATTATGTAGAACAGCAGGAAGGGCTAAGCTATCATATCGAGCAACTACTTTGGAAAAAATACTCAAAGGAGGGTGTGGTGGATTTATATTTCCACCAGCCCTGCCACCTCCTGCACCTCCAGCACCAGCCATTGAAAGTTTAGGAGAAGAGATACTAGGGATATACTGCAGATCATCAAAGATTTCAAAATACTAATGCATCAGATCTTTAATTGCTTCGAGAAGGTGAGATCTGAGTTATGCTAGATAATCAAAAGGTGATGGATCTCATGAGAGGGATGTAAAATCAAAATCAGCTGGAAAATGGAACTTGAGCTTGGTCTTTCATATCGGCTAGATGGATAAATAGGGGAAGTAATAAGAGATGATCTCGAGTATAAAGGGTGATCTTTAGGATTTTTAGAGACATAAACTTTTACTTTAGGAAGACTAAGAATCGGTGGCGTATAGACGGTATTAAGAATTGAAGAAGATTCTTTATTCTCACTGGTAAAAGTGTTTATCAAAGAGATAGGAGTATTCTGGAAATTTTCTCCCTTTAGATCATACAGTTTTATTTCGAGAATTACCTCTTCCAGGTTTTCTAACTTAGCTTCAGGATTACTAGTTGAGGCTTCTACAAAATGAGGTTTTTGATGTTTTTCATTGAACTAAGTAAAATTAATTCTTCTGTTGGAATCTTAACATTATCAGGAGTAACCTTAGTTTGATAGATCTTACCTGCTGAAGCAAATGTTTTCTTTAGATATCCTTTGGTTTTCAACAGCTTTTCGAGATCTGAAATTGGCGTAGTCCTCTTATCGTCTGGGTTTTTCTTGGTATTTTTTTTTGTGAATGCCATTTTTTCCAAAATGGAGTCACTGGGTGAAAAAATGAAAATGAGTCTTATCCTTGTGTGTAATTATTGTTCACCATCAAAAATTGAAACTTAAACTTTGTCGTATTCCTGGGGAAAATAGTTTTGTTTCTTCGGTCCTCGGTAATGGCTCCAAAAAGATGTTGTTCCTAAGATTTATTCTAGGCTCATAGAATAATGTCAGGAATCCAAAGATTTAAGAGAATTGTTTTTGTAATGATTTTCTACCTTCATTTTTAAGATGAAACTTCAAATGAATTTTAATGATTGGAAAACACAGAGGTAGTATATTTTTCTTTGAGTCTTTTATAAATATTGATCATATGAAAAGTAGAATTGATTAACAAAGATTGTCAAAATAAAGTAAGGTATCCAATAATGATAAATATTACCTTATGCACAATAGAAGAATTGTGAAGAATGAGTCCTTGATAGATGAATTAAAATGAGAAAATTTAGACAGATACAGGTCTTGTTTTACTCACAGTAATAAAAGAGGAAAAATTGTAACTAGACAATCATCCAATGTATGTACTACAATAGATCTGTTACTAAATTGTAGTATTTCAATCTTCAAGAACCATGGAGTGACGAAAATAAGATTAGGAAATGGTAACACGGAGAAAGCACATAACTCAAGGAAATGAGATGTAGAATCTTTGTCTTCTCTTTCTATTTGGTATTCAAAAAGTTATCTTTTACATTCGGCCAGAAGAAGCCTGGAATGGATCTTTGATCTATTTATATATACAAAAATGTTTTAACCAGAAGTAGTTAGACATTCCACATTCTTCGTTCTCAAAATAGAATACAATCAAAAATAAAAGATACAATGAAGATATTTTTGGATCTGTTGAGATTTCTTTTGCTCATTGGCACTTCACTTGCTTTCTATTTTCTTATGGATGTACTTGGTTTTTTCTTATCCTTGAATTTTGCATGTAGTTCCATTAATGCAGCAATGAACTAAGAAGGTTCAACATTTGCATTTAACTCAAATGAGAAATGATTGTTGTGCACCAATGATAATTTTTCTTGAATTTTAACAACTGCATGTTGTGTGATCTGATGTTGTAAGCTCAATTTCACCAACAAATCATTTATCATTCATAAATTAACATGATTTACATGTTGGATATCATTTTGTACATTCTCTCTACTTTTCTTTAGACTCTCTTTTCTCCTTTCGATCTCAATTTGTCTTAGTGTATCATGAATACCATCGACGTCAATCTTTGTCATTTCCATATCTATAGCAGAAAGAGTGTTAAGACAAGCCTCTTTTGCCTCTCTAGCTAGCCTCTTACTTTCTTCAAGATTATTTTCCTAGACCTTTAAATCCATTTCTCCCTTTATCTACTCAAACAATGAACAAGGAGCAATCCCAAGTACATTGAGTTTTTGTCTCCATACTATGAATTCTTGGAATTTGGACCTGGCCATATAGGCTTCCATATCCTTTTCATAAATATTCTTCAAAGAATTATTGATCACTTGATAATGTCTTTGAATAATATCCATATTTTTTTACAAATCTTGTTGGACAATTTTCATCTTTTCATTTACATTTGATGCTTGATTTTTTAATGCAGAAATATCCATTTTTATGCTCTCGGATAAGGTTATTCGGGCCTGCAGTTGCTCTATTAAACTATCTCATTGGGAAAGCATGTTATTACTCAAGTGTTTATTTTGAACACTTACTTCTAATTTATCTTCTAACTAGTTAATTTGTTTCTCAAAACCCTGTCTGATTTTATCCATATCAAAATTGATTTTATCTCTAGCAATCACTTCTATTTGTTGCATATCATTATGCAATTGTTCAATCAAAACATTCTTTTGGTCCAACTATTTTTTGAGATTATCCATTGACCACTCGTTGGTAGTTGCAAAGGCTCCCAATGAGTCTGCAACTTCTTTTGGAAATTCAGGGTCACTCTGTCCATGTCCATCATATATCATTTTATGTTTTTTGGTAGTTACTCCCTCCTTCTGTCGAGATTCCCTTCTTATGATAGCCTTCCTTGTCTTGTTGAAAAATAAATTTGATGAAGGCATATCTTCAGGTTCAATAGGTGTCAAGTCGTCTATATTGGTAACCTCTAAACCAAGTAACTTATAACTTATTGCTAATGGATTTAATGATGGTATGGGAGAAATAAGTGCAGTAGATCCTTGTTGATTTGTGGTGTTTTTCACTGGAGTTTCAGTGTTTGGCAATGACAAAGGAAAATTGTGCCCCTATTTCATAAAAGCTTCAAATGATGCTAATAATTCTTGCTCATTTTTTCCTGGTATGGATATTCCTGTAATTATTTCATCTTTAGACAATTTATTTGCATTCTTTTCCACATCCATAGCTTTGTCTTCACGCAATATATGATGCTTGGGCTCTATTGATTCTGTCACCTGTGAAGTTGGGTTAAGTCTTTGTTGTCCCTGCAAGACTTTGGGTAGATTGTTCCTCCTGTGCTTATGAAAGCTTAGGAAGCATGATTGTTGATCTTGAGGTAAATTTTGAAATATGATTACAACTTCATCATAAGATCTTACTCCTATGAAAAATTCATCATAGGGTGAATCTTCATGGATGTATCTTTTCATATTGAATTGATTTGAATGATTTTCAAACACCCTATGTGGATCATGCCTTTAATACTCAATGTCAACCAATTTAATATCTTCTAAGGCAGAAGACTCCACCTTATCACGTCCAAAATCAAATAATGAAAATACACCAACCTATATGGGAAAGGTTGGCCAAACTCTTTTATGTGTCACCTTCAACTCTTTGGTTATCCCTCCTGAATCTGTTTGATATGATACTTCTCTGCAAACTAGTTTGTCTAGTAATAATCTGGGAAGAGCATGAGGAGATATATAGCAGTCGAATACTCTGATGTAAGAGAAGCTTTCCTCAATATGTCAATCTGCAATAGCACCTAAATTTCCAATGATTTGTTTCAAAATTTTGGGGGGGATGTCATCCATAAATAATTTCATGGATTGGGATCACTACGTTATGACAAATTTCATAAAAAGAGTCCTTTGAATTTTCTTCCCATAACTTAGAATGATAAAAATGTATGGGCTCGGTGAGAGTCAGAGTCTAGCTCCAATTCATAAGAGGAAATGGAGTCCTGAAACAAATTGCATCCATAACATATTCAGAATATAGAAAGGAGCATGTTCTCCTTTAGATTTAAGAATTTTTTACTCCCCAATTTGCTTGGCTAAGTTATCTAACAACATTTTTCCCCAACAAAAGTATATCCATCATCAACCTCATGGATTATGGGAACCCATTCTATGGTAAAGTGCGCAAGATTTTTCTTACCAAACATTCTACAAATCATCATGGCAATGTATAAGATATGAGCATCACAAGAGACTGTAGAATATATACCCTGGGTGTCAATTTTGAACTTATTTTGATTTCCCCACCAGAATTTTACTATATCATGGACAATTATGTCATATTTAGTGCATTCCTCATCCTCAAACTTCATTATAAATGATTCATTGTAAGTATATTTGGGGTTAGGAGTTAATTTGTACATTACTTGAATGTCCTTGGGTCAAAAAGAGTCGACGATGGTCTTTTGGTGACTGCAGATGGTTCTCGTTGGGACATCCACGTGTTCTAAGGCCCAGCTTATCATATCGATATATGGCATTATTTTCGGCCAAGAAACAACTCTGTGTATTTTGGACTTAGCCACATGCCTTAGCTTAGTTGAAAATGTCTCATCCTCTTCTTTCGTTGAATCATCGGAACAGAGAGAAATTTCATGCTCTAAGATGTCATAAACCTGCTTCCGAAATTTGATGACGTATTTCAATCAAGCAGTAGTATCTAAAATTATATCTGCATTTGGGTTTGATTCCTCAGTCAATGAATCATGCTTCTTTCCTACTTTGCGCGGAGCCATGATTTTCAAAATTTGATGTTAACCCTCCTGTGAGAAGAAAAACCAGTGAGCTCAAAAATGTTGAATGCAAAAATTCCGAATAGATTAATGGAAAAAACACTTTGAAGTTTGAAAAGCCTATATTTGCAGAAAAAACAATGTTTAGATATCCTCGCATTAATCTATTGATAGATTAATCATTCTGAAATCTGTCAAATTTATTACCTGACGGTCGCAACACTTTTCCCAATCTTTTACTGTAGCCAGCTGGACGTATTATTAATGGTCATGATTAAGATAAAGTACTTTGGAATTTCAGAATTCAGGAGTTTTGAGCGAAAAATAATGGATATCTCTCGAAGACCAAATTCATGGAGTAGTTAATCAACCCTTGATTATTTTTTTGTTTTATAATTAATCATGGTTTAAGGTCATTTTTTAATTTTAATTAGTTCGGGGTTCTAGAACTCCGGAGCTACGGGAGTTCATGAGTTTGTATTTGTTGTGAGTAGAGTTTACCCGAAGTCTAAATTCAAGGAGTAATTACTTAGTGTTAATCCCAGCTACTTAAACATGTTTAGTTCATTAATCTTTAGTGATTTATTATCATGATCACGGGTGCTTCGACACTTCAACGCTCTAGTGCTCTGGGGTTCTTTTTAATTTGTTCCTTATTTATCTCCCAAAGGACAATCTCTCGGAGTGATGTGGCAATGATGACATCACTTTTGATGACATGTCATAAAAAGTGACTGACATGTGTCTTCTAAATCATGCGAATGATGTGACTAAGGTGTCAAAAAAGAGTGCCACATGTCAGCAAAAATAAAGATTGACAAGTGGCCTATGACTCATCAATAGATTTATTTTAAACTATTTTCACAGGAACATGTCTCCGGGACTCGAGAGCTTAGCAACTTCGGGATTTTTTAGATCTTTAAACACTTTGATCTTGAACTCCCGAATCGTGAAGTCCCAAAGTGACTTTGTAGTTTTCTTTTGTTTAAACCTCACACAACTTTAGAACTCTGAAATCACGAGAGTCGTCGATCCGGATGACTAAAAATTTTTAATGGATGGTAATTCATGTGCCCTGTCAAGATATAACAAACATATCTTTTATTCTTAAAGGAACGATATTCCTGAGTTTTTTCATAGTTTATTTTGAAGATCAAAAAAAAAGACTTCAAAGTTTATCTTTTATTTGAAAAAAAACTTAAAGTGTTCTAACAACATCTTTGAAGTTTCTTGGTCCAATCCAGTACATTCATCGAATCACCATAAATTTGTATTGTAGTCACCCCCTTTTCTGTAGCTAAAAGAATAAGTAGTTTTAAGGCCATAAGTTCAGCATAGTTATTTGAGTCAGATCCAAGCCCCATATTTATCGTAAAGAAGTGGGAATATGATAAGAAAAGAACCACACCACCACCATAGGCTTGTCCATTGTTCTGTGATGCTCCATCGAAAAAATCCCAAGGAGAATTTTTGTTAACTTGTTCCTCGTGAATAACTCTTAATGGAGGAGTGTCCTTTACTTGAGGAAATTGTTCCAGAATACTTAGGCCTTGAGATGCAATGCACTCTGGAGAGACCATCCTATTCTGAAAATTTGTTGTGTTTCTTACCAACCAAACCCCCCAATAGACAATTAAGGATAAAGCTCTTAATGTCCTTTTAATGGCATCTAAAGACAAATTTCTCCAGGCCTCCTCTGCAGAAGTGCCCCTCCAGGAACGGTTTAATTCTTAATAGGAGGAGCATTCTTTCCAGACCCGTATAGTAAAAGGACAAGAGAGAAAAAGATGGTTCATCGTCTCCTCTTCATTTTTGCATAGAGAGCACCAACCTAGTCCTTCGATCATCCTTTTCTTCATGTGATCCCAGGTTGGAATTTTGTTTTCTAATATGCACCACATAAATATTCACTTTTCAAAGGACACTTAGACTTCCAAAGGCCTTTCCACAACCAAGATGGTTCTCTTTGTAGTAGGTCGAAATTTAGATGAATATACCCCATCTTGGGTGTGTAAGTTCCATGCTCCACATGTTTCCAAACTAATTCATCGTCCATGTCTGTGGTCCTAACATGTGTAGTTTTCAAGGCCGAGAGACAGTTTGACCAGATTAATGTCTATTGTACTCCTAGTCTCACCTGGGTAGCATCCAGCCAACCTTGGTTCCATATTGAGGAATTCCTCGGATCTGCTATCTGGTTTAGGTGAAAAAATCTCCTTTCCTGAATCTATTGTATAATATCATCTGGAAGAATATGGTTTTGAACACTACCTGTCCAAGGATCTTAGCCTAATCTGACTTTGACTTCATTACTAATTTTCCATGCCAATCCCTCTCCAATCGTTGAGAAGCAATTTACCATTGTTTTCCAAATGATTGAGCAATTTGTTGATTTTTTGGTGGTATTCTGCATCCATCCTTCTACTATATCAGGTTTAATATATTTATGGGATACCACTTTAGTCCATAAAAAATTTGTCACTATTAACCTCCAAACTGATTTTTCTGCTAGGGCTTTTGCAAAAAGGAATATGTTTTTCAAGCCCCAACCTCCCAGAAATTTTGGTGCAATCAACCTCTTCTAACTTACCCAAGGGGTGACATTTTTGTCCCTGCTTCCTGACCAAAGAAATTTAAAACATTTCTTTCGTACCTTTTCTAGCACTCCCTTAGGGATCCAAGCCAAAGACATCCAATAAATCGGTATGGCTTCTAGCACCAATTTCACTAAAGTTAGCCTTCATTCCCTAGATAGCCATCTGAAACTCCAGACCTTGAGCCTTTTTTCATGTTTCCCAATGAGTCATTCCAAATCCACTTTTTTGTAGCAATTAGGCTTGAGGTGAAAACTCGGGTATTTGATCCCTTTTTCAAATTCCACCAACTCAAAAGGAAACAATGACTTGTACTGCTCCAACTCTACAGTAGTGAGATTATTTGTAGATAAAGTAGATTTATGAATATCAATTTGTATTCTTGTACCTCTACTGAACAGAAATAGAATCTATGAAAGGGATTCAGTGTATGTTTGCTTCCCACTGCAGAAAATCATAACATCATCAACGAAAAGGAGATGTGTGATGAAGAGATTTTTCCCTATATAGATTTCAGTAAAATTTCCTTGGGATTTTGCATGGGCCAAAGCTCTGTTGAGACCTTCTACTACCAAGAGGAAAATAAGGGGTGATAGTGGACATCCCTGACGCAACCTTATTTCAGACCGAAAGAAGGGAGAGGTCGCACCATTAATAAGTAATGGAAAATAAATCGAAGAGATACAGCCCATATTCTATTTTATGAATGGGACATCAAAGCCCGGATGTGTGATAATCAATCTTATGTAGAGCCAACTTACTCGGTCAAAGGACATGGAAATATCAATTTTTAGGATGACCCCTTTAGCTTTCTTTGTCTTAATGCTATGCAGGCCCTCTTGTGCCACCCCTACAGCCTCATGGATTTTTCTACCCTCCACTAAACCAAATTGTTCTTTAGAGACTGTTTCTGAGAGAAGGTCATTTAGTCTTTGATCTATAACTTTTTCCACCACCTTGTATATGAAGCTACAAAGTGATATAGGCCTGAACTCATCTAGAGAGAGGGGATTGTCCGATTTTGGGATGAGGGAAATGAATGTTGAATTTAAGGGGACAAACATGTGCCCTTGATGTAGATATTCTTCCACCACTGCTAGAATATCTTAGTCAATAACTTCATAGAGCCCGAGGAAGAATTCCACAATCCAATCGTTGGGGCCAGAACTTTTTTCCTTTTGAAAATTGTGCAAGATTGTCTTTAAATCTTCCTTAGACACTTCCTTGAACATGGATCTATTCGATTCTTCATATACGAAGCTTGGAAAGAAGCATGCAATTCTTACAATTTCTCCATTCGAAACCCTCTCATTAGCTTTGTAGAGGCTTTGAAAATGATCCACTCCTAGGTGAGCCAAATCAACAAGGGATGTGACCATCCTGCCTTCAGGGTCATTTAGACTCCAAATTATATTTTTGGTGTTTCGGCCCTTTGCATGAGCATGGAAGAACTTTGAATTCTCATCTCCATTGGCAATCCAAGTAGACCTACTTTTAAGGTGCCAAGCCGCATCTCTTTCTTCTAGAATTTTTCTCATGTTTTCTTCGAGGGATTTTAGAGCCAATTTGGACTCTGGAGAGGATAGTCTCCATCCTTCTTATTCATAAATAACCTGCAAGGCCTGTTCGGACTCCAAAATCTCTTGCTCATCCCTCTTTCTCTTATCGATAGCCCATTCAATAGTGAAGTTTTTTATTGCTTTGAGATTCTGATGGAACTGCATTGAATCCAACTCATTCGATTCATGATCAAAAGGCCTCCATATTTATTTGACCAGCTTGATGAAGCCCTCATCTTTGAGCCAATCAAAATTGAATTTGAACGGACTGGGAGGTTTTTGACAACCTCCAACAACTTCCAGAAAAATGGGGAAGTGATCAAATTCTCCCCCACTTCCCACCCATTGATGAAATTGAAAGGGACCATCCACAAAATATTCGGATACTAAGAAACAATCAATTATTTTGGTTATTTTATCTTCTCCAACTCTCATATTTCTCATAGTTGGCCTTAGTTTTACGGGATCAACATCTATCAATTTGTTAACCACCATCAGATTTGGAAAGAAATCTGATAGAGAGTCTAGTCGGGCTCTAGGACCCTCTTGACCACCTATTCAACTAGGGGGTCAAATCCATGTACCATGAAGATATGCATCATCATATGCTACCAAGTCAGAGACTTTGTAGTTCTACAAGGCATTTTTGGCCTCCAGCACGTATTTTTGTAATTGGAATTTCCACTCCCCTGCGTGGGATAATAATGTAATAGGTCTACATGGATCATACTTAGGTCAATTACCTTAGGATTTATTCATTAGGACAGTTCCTTTCACTGAGTGTTTTTTTTCCTCAGGTTATTAATTTTTCCTAACGAGCCTTATTAATTTCCCTTGAGTTTTCCAGTCCCACAAATAATTCCTCCAAAGTGGTGAAAGGTGTTCTAATGGATTCATCCTCTGGTAGATAGTGTTTAGGAATGATGTAAATGACCATGTAAGACATCTCTAGAAATTTTTCGAAAATTCTTCGAGTCTAGATAGATTTTTTTTAATTAATTAAAATTGCCTAAGTTTGGGTAATTTAATTAATTAATTTTGATAAAAATTGTAAAAAATAGGTCCTTGGATTTTTGATAGGGGTATTTGTACTCAAAAGAAATGGAATGAGACCCACAACACCCTTGTACCAAGTTTCATTTCAATTGGACAACTTTTTCTAGGTGTTTGTCCATTAGGAGCCCAAGTCAGTCAAAACACCAATTTTAATTGCTAAAGTCATGACATAGTAAAATGTCATTTTTTGTAATTTTGAGATAAATGAGTAAAGTAAAGGTGGGAGATGATGAGAAAACATATTCCTAACCTTTTCCAAACCTTTCATCACCCCCTCACCTATCCATTAAGCAAAAATGTCACTTTCCCTAGAGAGGTGTGCCCCCCTTCTAAAAAGTCTCCAAAAAGTAAAACAATAATAAAAAAAATTAATGGGAGACTTATTCTATCCCTTGGTGCACCTCCCTAGACCCTACAAATCATCATTTGAATTGTCAAAACCTTTCCCTCACTCCAACTCATTGCCACTTCATCCATCCATGCCAAAACCCTAGAGTTGTGCCCCCCTTCTTGAGATTCTCACTTTGACTTGGGGTAAGTTTGTCTTCCCAAGTATAAATAAATGCCCTCCCTCACTCATTTATCACCATCTCTTGAGCTATTGTTATGCTACCAATTTCTTCCCTCATCCCTCTCTCATCTTCCATTTTGCTTTCACTCATTCTTGCTCTATTTTTCAGAGGATCTTGTGGCAATTAGTTGTTGCAACTTCCTCATTTGGGTAATAAGAAAGATCTTTAGAGGACCTTGGTGTACATGAGATTTTTTCTTGGTGCACATGTTTTGGAGGTGATCTTGTTCTATGTGTTTCTTTATTTGAGATCTAGAGTAGATATTTAAAACAAATTAGTTTGTTTGGATAGATCATGCAATAATGTAGTTGTAGATCTACTTGATTAGGATAGTAAGTAGTGCAAATTAGTTTGTATTACTTGCTTATCTTAACAACTATTTGCTCTTGTCTCACATTTGCTTCACAAGTTGCAGGTTGTTTCAAGGGTTTGTAAGGTTGGCTTCAAGTTGGAAACCCTCCTTCATAACCTATCATAAAATTCTATCTTCTTGGTTCTTATGTTTCTGCTCATACATATTTAGATCTTGGTTTTCTAACACTCTTAGACAGTTCAATATATCATTTTATATTCTGAAATTTTATGCAGGAAATTTCTATTGAAAAACATAAATTTTCTTGACTTTTATGTGTGTTTTGCAGCATTTCCAGCAAGCAATAGCTTTTTGTTTTTTGCAGGTTCTCATCATATCTAGGGGAAGTGTTGTCAATTTTCAGCCAAAAAATACACAAAGGACCCCTCCTTTGATTGGGTAACAATATCCAACATTTTCTCTCTCTCTTCTAAGCATTGTAGCAAACCCAAAGGGGGTCCCCACGTGGCTTGCATTCTCATTTAAATTTTCTACAAGTTTTTTTATTCTTTGTTCCACTTGTCATTAGAACAAGGTTGTGTGGCTAGGTTGTTTTAGTTTAGTTTAGTTTGTTTATTTTTCCAACCCCCTTTGGCACAAAATAGGAAGGCTTGCCTCCACCTTGTGCCATTGTGAGTGGTTTGTATTTAGGTTTTTTCTTTCAAGTTTTTCTTTCATTATTTAGTTGCCTACACCTTGGATGTGAAGTGGGCATAGCCAACCCCCAAAATCATAAAACTAGCTTAGTTATATATTTCTAATGTGTTGTGATAAATGGATTAAAATAATCTAGAAGTAGATCTCACACCACTAATGCTAGCTTAATCCCATGAAGGTATAGGATCTATCTCATGCTTTAAGTTTCCTTTCATTTTGCAAGTTTTATCTCTCAAGCATCTATCTTTTGGAAAATATCATGGGCATGTCACAATGGTTTAAGGAAACTTAATTATTTTTCATTGCAAGCTATTGTTAATTTTATTTCCATGATTTTCAAGTAACAATCTTATGGTTTAGATCTTCACTTCTTGCAAGTTTAATATTTCAGTTTTGGCACTTTTTCACACTTTTTGGGCAAGCAAATCTCACTTTTACACACCTATACACTAAAATTAACTTAGTCCATGGGCCTAATAATCAACTAGACTTAATAGGGAGCCTCTACTGACCCAACATTTCCATTTAAACGAGGACTAGAGGAAGCAACGAAAGGTGATAGGTCAGGGACGGTCTCGTGGCGCTCAACGTCCATTCCGGGAGTACTCTTTTCCCTTGGGCTGACCTGTGGAGCCAAGGTAGGCCTTATTTCCATACTTCTTGAGCACCCAGCAGTTACTTGGTACAAGCGGGGGGAGTATTGGGTTGACACTTAGCTAGGAGTCACTCTTAACTTAACAATTTAATCAACTCCTTAATCCACTCTACAACTTTGGGCATTAACTCGGTATATCTTATGTGGTTGGCATTTAACTTATCTTGCAAGCAACTCTCATTTCACACTTACATTTCATGCAAGTTTAATTTATGTGTTGTGTATTAATATCTACGTAGTCATAGTTGTGCTTTTGGGCATTTTCCCTTCAAGCATATCTTTTTAAGTCAATTGGTGTTTATATCTTTGGTTTGGTCCCTTGAGAGGTTGCGCATCCTTTGGAGGCACTTCCTTGTTGGATCTTGTGTAATCTTGTTTTCCATTGAAAGCAGTCACATAGAGTAGTGCATCCCTTTGGAAGACACTCTATTGTTGAGCATGCTAGGTTTTATGTGTTGGTGAATGTTTCCTTTGAGTATCTTTAGTTTCCTGCACATGTAAGCAAATCTCAATTAGTATCTTTGTAAATCATTATATCTTGTTTTATATCTTTTTCTTATAGTTGTATCATCTATTCATCTTGTATTCAACTGTAACTTTTTGTATCTAATCTTGTTGTGAAGTAGCTTAATCATTTGTAATATTGTGTAATCATTGTAATCAACCTCCCTCAAACTTTAGTTGACCCCTTGCCCAATCTTAGGCACTAGTCTTAGTTGTCCTAGGAAAAGGCTTGCCTCTCATCTTATATTGTTGCACATTGCATGATTTCCTTTGCATCATAGGATAGATTTTTCCCAACCTTTAACTAATTGAAACCAACTCCTAGAATTTAACTTTAAATGTCATCTAGAAACTAGGGTCTACACCCCTTGACTTCCCTAGGAATAAGCCTAGACAGAAGAGGTTCAAGTCAAAGTGACAGCATGGGCTTTGAACATAGGCATTGTGCCTCCAAGGACACACTAAGTGAGCAGGACTTTGTTGAACAACTGAGAGGGCAGGGTGAATCAGTTGTTACCGTGCTTAAACAATTATACTTAATTTAAACTCTTTACAGAAACACTTAATGACATTCACAATAGTGCAGGGAAGTAAGCAATAGCATATTCAGCATCAGTCACACACATGAGATACACAGAGACAGATATTTCCTGAGGAAACCCATAAAGGGTAAAAACCTCTTTTTCTTTATATGATAAGTAATATTTACATTCTTTACATTATCATACATATGAGCACCAACTCATAATGAGGCTGAAACCTCAGTTTTGCAAGCTGCAACTTGCTGAGAGAACCCACTCTCTGTTTTCTCTAGCACCCACTAGAAGGAAGCACCAACTCCCTGGTTTCTCTAGCACCAACTAGAAGGAAACACCAACTCCTCGGTTTCTCTAGCACCAATTAGAAGGAAGCACCAACTCCCTGTGTTCAAGCACCCACTTGAACCTCTGAGGACACCAGTCCTCCCTAGCACCTCCCTTCCACCCTAGATTATGAATATGAAATACTGAAACCTATTACAGTGATATAGTGTTCAATAACAGCTTACCAGTCTCATCACTGTTCTGCAAGATTTTGCTACTCAGTCTTCCTCACTGTCCTCCAGCTTGCATCCGCTGCCCATTCTATTCTTCTGCCTTTTGTGCTCTGTGTGCCATTCCCATTCAATGCACATTTTGTTTCCTATTCATTTCAGTTGCTGCACCACCTCTTTACTTCCTCACACATGCATTACTTCACCTCAGCAACAACAACCTCATCACTTCTATGTGTCGTGTACTTATAGCTTCTATGCACCTTGTGCATGCAATGTACGCAATGTCTTTTCCTGCTCACACCACATTCATCTCCTCCACATCTCAAGTGCTCTGTCTGATCATCATGGTAACCCTTCAGCTACTCTGGCAGTTTGCCCACGTGTTCAGCATCACTGGATGTCATGCTGAGATTCCTCAGCCTCTCTGGCAATCGATACTCTTCGTCTTCTCTGTCTTCGATGAGCTTATCCTTTCTATTTTCAACTACAGACTTCAATCCCCTTCCATCTGTCAATCACCTGTATCAATAGTCCTCAATCCACTGGAAGATGCCTTGAGACTCTTCATCTTCTTTGGCGATCACACTGATTCCTCTTCGAGTCCTCTGGAAGAGACCATCATTTGTCTCTAGCTGTTACACTTAGAAGAGCAACAGTAGCCCTGCGATCTTATTTAACTTCACCTGCACCGTTGGATTGAATTCATAGAATCTTGCGTTTATTTTTCCATTTCGCACTTCGGCATTTCGGGATCCTCGTGGTAAAGATTTTGTTACACTCCATATCCTGATCCCCGAAACTCCAAAAAGGCGTGGGATCAATGATCCCAATCAACCCTTGATCTGATGGCTCAGATCATTTCACAATTTCGCAAATCACAATTTCAACATTCCTGTGGTGAATGTTCTTGACGCTTCCAACTACCGATCCGCGAAACTCTGAAGTGGCGTGGGATCAATGGTCCCAATCAACCCTTGATCTGATGGCTCAGATCATTTCACGATTTCACATTTTGTGATTTCGGCATTCCTGTGGTATTGTTTCTTGCCTTTCCAAGTCGCAATTCGCGAAACCCCGAAATGGAGTCTTTGACATGATCTGATCTTCTGCCACGTGTCCCTCTTGGATAAATGGTCAAGATTTTATCGAGACTTCGCAACTCCACGAGCCTTCGTTGTGCCTGATCAACGATTCAGATCAGTCCTCGATCCGACGGTTAGGATTATTTCACGATTTTTCATATCACAATTTCGAGAGGTTAGGGAACCTCGTTCCTTTGACTCTCCAATTAGCGAAATGACGATCTTTCACCACATGTCCTATGGACCCAACGGTCCCGATCTTGTCGTGATTTCTCATATCGCGATTTCGGGGTTCACGACTTCAGGACTCCTATAGTAGGAGTTTTGGACATCTCCATCTCTCGATTTCCGAAACTCCAAAGTGATCGGACGGCTCACATAACCCCCTGAGATGGACGGTTGACGAGATTTCGGCGTTTCGCATTTCGCAATTTTGGAACTCCTGTTGTAAAGAAGCTTGACATTTCCATCTCTCGATATCCGAAATCCCGATAGCCAAAACTCCGAATGGAGTTTGACCAATCATATCGGTGTTTCACATTTCGCAATTTCGGGACTCCTGTTGTAAAGAACCTTGACATTTCCATCTCCCGATATCCAAAATCCCGATAGCCAAAACTCCAAAATGGAGTTTGACCAATACTTCGATCTTGTCATTTTTGTTGCGTTGCTGGTCTTCCTGAACTTATCGACTCTCTGTGAGTTGTGTTGCTGGTCTTCCTAAAATTACTTATGTTCCTGTTTTTCCATCGATGCCATCAATGATAGGAATAATTTGATCTTGACATAGGAATAATCTGATCTTGCCATCAATGACAAGAATACTATGTCTGTTAAACATGCGAACCATCATACTCTACCTTCTTTTTGAAAACATGCCAACAGACTTAGCTCACGTTTGCAAGTGTGTCTAAGGACAGCAACAAGCCCCAAACCTCCGCAACTCCCAAAGAGAAATTTAGATCACCTGCCAATATGAGAAAACCCGATTGGACGAAGGACTTAATCATAAGGTTTTCCCAAAAGGGTACGTGTTCTAGATAAGGTTCATAAACATTTACAACTATAAAATAAATGGCCAAACTTTATGAATAGAACTCTACTCCAAGTCCGGACTCACAGTCCCAGGAATTTATAATTTTTAGAGTATGCTTGTTCCACCCCGTTACTATCCCTCTCGACCTTCCCTTCGCATCAGACTCGATAAAATTCCAAGACATCAGTAATCCCTCTAAACACTTTTTGATCTGCTTTTCCTCCCCTAAAGTTTCTTGTAAGAAAATGATATCAAGATGGTTGGCTTATACCAACCTTTTTAAGGCTGATTTTTTCAACAAGCTCTCCAAACCCCTGCAGTTGAAGGAGAGGAATTCCATGGGTCAACTCCTTCTAGGGCTGAAATTTCTCTAAGTTCCCCTGTGATATAAAGTTGTCTTCCAGCCGCCATATCTACCAAAGATTTTTTCTAGGCTTTAAGGAGGTGGAATTTTTGGCCCCTTCCTGAGCGTCCAATAGGGAGAATCGGGTTTCCACTGAGGCTTACATACCCATTATTAATCCCACCCGCATAAGCGATTAGGAGGTTTCAAAGGTGGTACCTAACAGTCTCCTCTTCGTGATCCAAATAGGAGTTTGGGGAAGAGGAACGGGAAAAATATGGATTAGGGGATTTAACTAGGGAACAGAGTGCTAGCGAAGGAGTAGGGGAAGAGAAAGGGGTGGACTAGGTTAACTCTGTAGGGAAATTCAAATACCTTAGAGACCAAACCCAAGAATTTTCATTTGTTTGAAAGGAAGATAGAAAAGTAAAAGGAGAACAGTCAAGAGAAGGAGGCATACCCAGGAAAATGCTCAAATCTTGGATCAGAGGAGAGCCAAGATGGACATCTAGAAGAGGAGAGATCGTTCCCGAAGCTTCCTATGGTGGCACAATCACAAGATCCATATTTGTTTCACCCCTGGCCACCGAGGAAACTTATTTGAACTACGGGGGATTGTTATCCTTTGGCTCCAGTTCCATATCTTTTGTCGAAGAGGAGCTCTCGTTCAAGCCCAAAACCGACTTTCCCTTAATATCTTGATCATTTTTTTGCCTCCTCCTACCCTTAAAGGGAAGCAATCACTTGTTAGCTAAATTCCCAAGATGGTGGGAAAGATGGCACCGAAAAGGCACCCCCTCATAGTCAAACTTTTGAATAAAAGACTTGTTACCTGCAACAATATCCAAATATGCATCCAAGCCTCTTCGCAGGTTGATAAAGACCAGAATTTGAGCCATATTGTGAGCACCTCTCTCCTTGTAGGACCAATTAGCATCCAAATAGGTACCCAGAAGGTTTCCTAGAACCTTAAAGATATTTTTCATTCCAAAACTCAAGTAGCAACCTCGGGAGCCAGACCCAGATAGGGAGGACATCCACCCTTTCTCTTTCAGCATCAGATAGGGGCGACCACTTTTTTAACAACACAGTTGAAGAATCTATGAACCAATATTTGTGAATAATCTTCTCTACATCTAAAAGGGAATGAAATTTGAAGAAAAACGAACCTCTCAACAAAGTACATACCACCGAGAGAGATGAGAGCATAGAGGACCAATTTTTTGAGGCCCACTCCTGCAAGAACCTTTTCCCAAGTCGACAGTCGTGAGCCCTACCAACCAACGTCAATTTTTCCATTGATTCTGCTTCGAGAAAAAGGACATCAACCCCCACGACCATCTTTTGATTTATCCCAGACGACTTCACGCCTTTGTTTTTTCTTCCATTTGAGGATGAGGAGGATTTTGATTCTCCCAATCCTTTGCTACCATCTGGATGGATTGGAGGATAAATCAGGGCAAATGCAAGCACTACACCCTTAGGGTTTCCCAACCCTTCAAATAATAGAGGATTTGTCACGAAGTCTCCAAAGGAAAAATCGAGAGGCAAAGAAGAGAAACCACCCAAAGGACCCGTCAAAGGCAAAGAAGAGGAAGCAAAACCCTAAGTGAATCCTGATATTGATGGAGGAAAGATCCTGAATTTGAATTTTTTTAAATAAAATATTTTTTATTTTTATTTTTTAAGAAAATATATTTTTTCCTCTCGTGATTTTTTTTTCTTTGTTTTTTATTTTTTCTCATTTTTTATTTTTTTTTTAGATTTTGTTTGCAATAGGACTTGTTTTTTAGGCCTTGATTTCAAAAATATTTCAATTTTAACCTCAAAAAGGTTGTTGGTAGCACCTCTTTTCAATTCGATGGTTGAGTCTGATATTTTGATTGAAACAATGACAATTGTTAAGGACACAATTTTGAATAAATTGTGATTTAAATTCGCCAAAAAAAATACTATTGGTAGCAACACTTTTCAATTCAAGTGTTAATTTTAAGATTTTGGTTGCAACAGTATCGATTGTCAAGGCCACGATTTCAAACAAGTTGTAATTTTAACCCTGAAAAAAATGTGCAACTAGTAGCACCATTTTTCAATGCGGAGATTGATTTTAAAATTTCAATTGCCAAGGTATCGGTTATTAAGACCATAACTTCAAACAAAATGTAATTTTAACTCCCCACCCAAAAAAACATATGGGTACTACTAGTAGCACTATTTTCCAATCTAGAGGTTGATTTTTAATCTTTTGTTGCAATGATACCAGTTGTTAAGACCACGGTTTCAAACAAGTTCTAATTTTATTCCTCCCCCCGCCCCCTCCCAGCCTCCTCACATAAAAAAATGCATCCTACTAAGAGCACCACTTTTCGATTCGAGGCTTGATTTTAAGGTTTTTGTTCATAACATTACAAGTTTTTAAGGCAATGGTTGCAAAAGGTTTTGATTTTAATCTCCAAAAAATGGTGTGATTCAAGAGTAATTTTCAGTTTTAAGGCTAGAGTTTTCATTTTGAGGTTAATGTTCTTGTCAAGTCAATAACTATGTTTCATGTATTGAGTAGCTCTAGAATCAACAATCACTCTTGCTAATATGAGGAGAACCAAAGAACGGAGTGCACTACCAAATGTGAACTAAGAAAAGAGCCAATATTATCATCAAAAGTATTTGGTTCCTACTATATATCTTGTAAGATATTTAATTTTATGAAGGCAAGAAAGGAAAACTTGGAAGGAATGGCCCTCCTTATGATAGTAACCACATATAGCTCATTTCTTCTTAGAGGATTTCAAGTATTAAGAGTTATTTCTCTAGAACCCCTAGAAAAAACCTAGAAAAGATGATCCAATATTATAACAAAGGTTCCACTAGACAATAGTTTCCAAATTAACAAAAAGAATTGAGTAAGGTTCACTCCCTCTCTAATACCATGTTGAAATTTATAAGGGTCAATAAAAGAATCGATGGAACCAAATCTCACCCAAATTATGAAATAGTTTTCTCATAAGTGCACTAGAAATAGATATGTCTAATGCACTAGAAAGAGAGTGCAAAAGCCAAATGCAAGTGCTTAAAATAGAAATACACAAGTGGGCCAAGAAATAAAATGACAATCACAAGGGGGGGAATGCCAAAATTAAGTTCCATTAGGCTTACAACACTTGTAACATAGTCATTAACTTGACAACCATTGATACTCCCTCAAAATAAGACCTCTTGCCCTAAAACCTATAATTTTTGGGTCAAAAATACCAAAATCAACCCCTAAATCGGAAAAACTTAGTTATCAATTTGACAAGAATGGTTACCTCAACATGAGAACTCTAACACTAAACACCCATATTTTTTGGTCAAAAACATCAAAATCAGCCCTTGAATCAAAAAGTGGTGATCCTAGAATCACTTTTTTATGGGTTAGAATTACCACATTTTTCTACCATGATCTTAAATCCCCATAAAGTTTCAAAGAAAACCTTAAAATTGATGCCCAAACACAAAAAGTGGTTAAAATTACAACTTGGCTAAAATAGTGGCCTCAACAACCGATACCATTACGAATGTTGTTCCAGAGTTTGTGTTTTAAGGCTATAAAACACACCGTCTAGGCATCCAAAAAAGATAATACTTATTAAACAATGAAACAAGGGAAACTAGATCAGAGACGGTTTCTCAATTGTCTCTGTCTTTCTTCTCTTTGTTC
>ML809133.1:0-25458 GCA_009831015.1 Picea engelmannii | reverse complement strand
AAAGCAGAATGGTCGGGGGGGTCCGGAATGCTCTGTGCACCGTAGATCTGAGCGCTGCGATCTAGACCATCAAAATGTGAAGGGGGCATAAATGGGGAGCGTAAAAGCACATGTGCTGGGGGAAAACTTAGGATACATCCATTTTATGGGTTTTTTCCCCAAATTTTCAAGGAGACACCACCATGGGGCTTCGACCAAACTATCCTCTAGGCTTCTGAGACATGGTGTGACATTTTACATCGAGCTGGTTTTATTGGAGTGAAATAATGAAGCAACTAACCTACATGCTAACCTATCTTCCTATGACAGTTAACCCAGATTAAACTATTGGGTTAAGAAATTACTCTACCCTGGGGCTATCTAACCAGGATTAGACAGTCTGGCCAGATTTATTCACTAATATAACCTAGACACTTTGGCTAAGATTAAACTGTTTAGCCAAATCATTCACTACCCTATCAACATCAAATTTAAAAAGAACTTGGCCATGCTTGAAAGGTATGGCCAAGTTACTACTATTGCATGGGGATTTTATTTCAATTCTTTTATGCCCTCTTTTTCTTTTCTTCTTTTTTCTTTTCTTTTCTTTTTTATTTTTCTTTTTCTTTTTTCTTTTTTCTTTTCTCTTTTCTTTTCTTTTTTCTTTTCTTTTTTCTTTTCAAATTATTTGCAGAATGAAAAATCATTTGTCAACAAAAATACTAGAGACAGATAATATCTTAGTCACCAGTTGATTCCCATAACTTATGGGGTGATAACAAATGGCAAAGGTATCTTTCCATCTGGAGTTTCTCCCCCTAACTGAACTCTTCCTGAAACTGATCTCCCAACTTGAACTCTCCTCTTTATGGTTCTTCCTCGTGTAAATCTAAAACATATAAGATGAGAATTCAAAAGCATTCATTTTGGAGTAGAAATTACTCTGAGTCTCTAGCGAAGATACTCAGAGGCTTCCCTTGGAAGCGATTTTGTAAAGATGTATGTCGCTTGTTCTTTTGTGCCCACATATTCAACTCTGATGTTCTCCTCTGCAACTTGTTCTCATAGAAAGTGATACCCTATTGGAATGTGTTTCATCTTGGAGTGCATCACCGGGTTCTTTGAAATAATGATGGCATTTGTATTATCACAATAGATTGGAATTGGCTCATCATACTCAACCTGTATATCTGTCAAAGTTTGTTTCATCCATAGAACCTCAGTACAACATCAAATTGTTGCAATATACTATGTTTCGGCTGTAGATAAAGATATTGATGAGTGTTTCTTGCTTAGCCAAGATACTAAACACTCACCCAAGTAGAACATTTCTCCATTGGTGCTTCGTCGATCATCAATGCAACCTGCCCAATCTGCATCTGTGTATGCAATAAGTGATAGATCATTTCCTTTTGAATACCATAATCCAAACTCTTGTGTTCCTTTGAGATATCTAAATATCCTCTCCACTGCTAATACATGTGATTCATTTGGTGCTTCTTGAAATCGTGTCACTTGTCCAACTGTTTACATTACATTTGGTCTGGATGTTGTCACATATAGTAAGCTATCAATCATTGACCTGTATTTCCTCTGGGCTATAAACTTTGAATCATCATCTTTGCTCAACTTGCAATTGGTTTGCATAGGAGTGGTAACTGGTTTACAATCTTCCATTCCAAACCTCTTTAGCATTTCTCTGATATACTTAGCTTGAGAAATAAAAATTCATTGGTTGCTTTGACGTATCTAAAGACCCAGAAATAAGGATAGTTCTTTGAGTAATGACATTTCAAATTCATTCTACATATCCTTTGAAAAATTTTGTCCTAACCTGTCATCAGTACTTCTAAAAATAATATCATCAACATAAACTTCAATTAGTAAAAAAATATCTTGAGTTACCTTGATGTAGAGGTTGATGTCTACACTTTCGTTTTTTAACCTTGTCTGTTGTAAATATTTATCCAGTCTAGAGTATCATGCTCTATGAGCCTATTTTAGACCATACAAGACCTCCTTCAATTTACACACATAATCTGCGTTCTATGACAACTGAAATCCTTCTCGTTGTTCAATGTAGACTTCTTCTTCAAGTTCTTCGTTCAGAAAAGTTGATTTCATGTCCATATGATACACTTTAATATTCTTGGAGCATGCATAAGCTAAAAGCAATCAAATTGTTTCCATTCTGGAAACTGGGTAAAATGTCTCTTCAAAGTCGATTCCTTCAAATTGTGTGTATCATTTACATACCAATCTAGCTTTGTTCCTTGTAACATGTCCATCTTCAATCAATTTATTTCTGAAAACACACTTTGTGTCAATCACATTCGTATTCTTTGGTCTTGGAACCAATTCTTAAGTGTCATTCTTCTCTATTTCATCCAATTCTTCATACATGGCCTTATTTCAAAATTCATCATTATTGGCCTATTCAAAACTGTTTGGTTCAGTCGTAAATAAGAGTGCTAGGTGTGTTTGTTCTGGTGAACGAATTTTTCTTCTAGTCTCAACTCTTGCATCTTTGTTTTCAATAATCTGATCTGAAGGATGATTCTTTTGTACTCATTTTCTAGGTGTCTTTGGAGGCACTTGTTGAACTTACTCTTTTACTTTTGTCTGATAATCTTCATCTTCCCCTTCTACTTATTCTTCATCTTCTGTTTCTTCTTTGTAAAGTTGTTCCATTTATTCATTTTATTCTTCCTTTAATTCACGTCCACCTGTTTCATCAATTGTTACATTGATGTTTTCCACAATTGTGTTCAACCTCAAATTGTAACACTTGTATGCTTTTCATGTACTTGAGTAACCAACAAGTACTCCTTTGTCCACACGAGAATCAAACTTTCTTATTCTGTCATCTTCTCTTTTGATGTAGCATTTGCTTACAAATACTCTGAAGTGTTTCACATTTGTTGGTCTTCATTTCCATAGCTCGTAGGGAGTTTTGTCATTGTTGTTTCTGAGAATTACTCTGTTTTGAATGTGAATTGTTACATGCACTGCATGTGTCCAAAAAATGTCTATCAATTTTGAATCCATTAGCATTGTTCGAACCATTTCCTGTACTGTCATGTTTTTTCTTTCAACAACTTCATTCTGTTGAAGTGTCCTAGCAACAGAGAATTGTATTTTTATTCAATTCCTGCTGCAATAGTCCTTATAATTACTTTGACGTGAACTCTCTTCCATTATCAGATCTCAAACATTTGATTTTTGAATCCATTTCCTTGTAGACTTTGAAGTTTTCAAAAGTTTCTGACTTATTCCTGAGAAAGCAAACTGCAGTCATTCTTATATAATCATCAACTAATAACATAAAGTATTTATCACATTTTAAACCAGTTGTTGTAGTTGATCCAACTAGATCAGTATGCACAATTTTCAGTGGTCTTGTCGTTGAATATTCCTTTGATTTGAACCTAGTCTTTGTTTGCTTTCCTTATTGGCAATGCTTGTATAAAGTGTTAGTTGGTTTCGTGATCTGAGGAATTTCTCTAACTGCTTCATTTTTGTTGACTTTGACAAGGTTATCAAAGTGTATGTGACCCATTCTTTTGTGTCATAGCCAATTTTCATCTTCCTTTCCTAGACAACACTTTTCATTTTCAATTTCACTTAATATACATATGTTGTTTGAATTTCTTGCAGTTGGTGCAATCAATTTTCCTTAACCTTCTTTTCTTATCTCACACTTCTGTGAATCAAAAGTAATTTTATGACCTTGGTTACACATTTTACTTACAGTTAGAAGATTATGTTTCATAACTTCTACTAGTAGAACATTTTTTGTCTTGGTATTCTTGTTTCCAATTCTGACTGTACATTTTCCAATTATTTTAGTTGAATCATCATTTCCGAAGGAGACTGAGCCATCTCTTTCCTTTCTTAATGTAAGAAACATGTCTTATCACATGTCATGTGTTTTGAACAGACACTATCAACATACCAACCACGTTTCTTCTCTTTAGCTCGTAGAGCGAGTGTGCATTCTTCACTGCTATATTTATTCTACTTTATTATCCATGTTCTCTCATGAGGTTCATGCCTATGACTGTTGTAGTTTTGTTTTGGTTCTCTAGGAGGGGTTGTCATTCTACATTTTTTGGCCATGTGTACAAAGTTGTTGCACTAGTAGCATTCCACTTCAATGCTCAATGATTCAAACATGTTGTAGCTTATTCTCTGTGTTTCAATATTCCTTCTTGGATAACCGTTTTTTGTATGAATTTCAAAGTTGTTTATGTTCCTCCTATTAGATGCAATTTACAACTTTATGTCCAAAATTATTGCATGCATAATATAAACCAAAATAGATAGTTTGATACCTAGGAGTTGAAGATATTTTTAAAAGAGTTACTTTTATGAATCCTTCTTCTTCCTCGCGCCTATTTGTTTATGTTGGTCGTTGATTTTGAAATCTGAATCCTCTAGGTAGAAAAGTGTCCCTGTAATCTTCCTTGTAGGTCTTCCTATCTTTTTTTATTGTTCCTGCATAAATTTTTGAATATGTTTCTTGTTCTATTGTTTTGGAGCTTGATCCCTTTTATGTCTGATTGTATCCAAGTTCGGACTTTTCATGATGAGGCTTTTGACTACTGATAATGTCATCCAAAACTTTTGAGTTGTTCTGCATATTTTTATTTTGAAGATCATTTCTCAATGTGACAATCTCTGCTTCCAAATTTCCAATGATTTTGTCTCTTTCTTCTAGTTTTTTTTTTTTGTAAGTAAGAAGTATAGATTATATTTAGTGCCTGCTAGAACTGAAAAGAGTTGCCAAAATACAGTAATAAACTGGCTGAAATTGCTGGACTGCCCCAACAGAGGGGAAACCAGTCCAGCCAGCCCCCAATTCACAAGTTTGAGAAAGTTGCAGGTTCAGAAAACACATAAAGACCCTACTATCTGCTTCTAGACTAGGAGCCTAAAGGAACTAGATGTTCAGCAAAAAGAAATCTAAACACATGTCTAATATCCAATCCACGTGGCTCGAAGGTCCTCTATCCACGGTTCTGTCTCGAGGTTGGCTGGTTGGTCATCCCTGCGTTGTTCATTTCGCTTCACATGCTCCTCGTCCTCCACTGGGTCGCTACATGCTGCTTCCTTCTGCCTGTCCGCTACGTTTCGCTGAATGCTATCCATCGCAATGTCAGGGGCCTCCCCCGGAGAAGAGCCAGCTGGGTCCGAGGAGAGCTCTGACTGCATAGTTGATAGGATATGAAGAAAGGTGACGACGTTGTCTTCTGTGGCCTGCAGTCGAAACTTGAGGTCCGCCATCTCCCTTCTAAGCTCAAAGACTAAATCATACAGAATGCCCAATCGCTCTTTGAAATTCTCACTGTCGAGGTGGCTCGCAGGGTGGAGACGCGCTCGCTTGGACTCTCCAACAGCCGCTGGTGCACTCCTCCAGGTGCTCGAGGATCTGGGGAAGGACATTGTCGCCATGAAATGCATCTGAGGGTCCTGAGGGGAGTGAGGAGTCGGGGTCGACCCTCGCGGGATGGTGGCCATGGAATGTAAAAGCGCAGACTGCGAAGGTGGCGGGGTTATCGCGGAGCGAAAGTGCAAGGATTGCAAAGGTGGCGGGGTGGCAGTTGAGGACAAGCTTTGAGGGAGGGAGGAAGAACCAATCGTCGGGGAGGCCAAAGGCGAGACCGGGGGTCTGCGGGGCTTCCAGGGTGAGCCCCGCTTCGGCTTCCCTCTTAACCTTTCCTTCATGTGTGCAGGTGAGCAGGGCGGAACAGGGTTGGACCAATGTAGCAGATAGACGAAGAAGATAGCCTCTGTGCAAGCCTGGTGATGTTTGCGTCGTGAGGGGGGGAGCCCTTCTGAACGCTTACAAGGTGAAATGCCAAAACTAACAAGCCAAGCCATTAAACAAGCTGCGTGGGAGCTTAGGGTGGCGTAAATTCCCCTTGCTTCATCCATTATGCGGCATATAAATGCCATTACTCTTCCGGGAGGGCATGGTACTGCAGCACGGGCCCGTCACGTGGCTCCGTGCTGCGGCGTGTCGTGTCCGGTTCCATCATCCGCCACAGGGAATCCACTAACACCCCATCCGGGGAACTCTTTCTTCTAGTTTTTATTTGAGTGCTTATTCAATTATTTTATCTTCTTCTATTTGAACCTTCAATTTCATGATCATTTATTCTAGTTCTGGATTGTCTTCTTTCTTGTCTAGTTCTACTTGTAGCTTCGTGTTTTTCTTATTTTATCTTCTTATAACTTCTATGAAACTCAACAATTCTTCTTGATAGTCAACTTCTACCTCTTCATATTCTTCTTCGATGTCTTCTTTATCAAATTCTTCTACTGCCATGAATAGAACTATTTATATATAACTTTCACTGACTTCATCTTCATCTGATGAGGAGATGTCTTCTTTGGTGCATAAACTTTTCTTAAAAGATTTTTTTTTTGTTCTTTTTCCTTTATATGTTTGTTTATTATTTGAGTAATCTTCATCATTCCTCTTATTTTTCTTATGGTACATTTGTTAGCAAAATGACCAATACCATCACAATTAAAACAAATCAATGGAAGCTTACATTTATATATGTCGTTGGTTCCCTTGTTCAATCTTATGACAAAGTTGGTCACTTCTCCTTCATCATCTTCTGAGAAGTCACTGTTGTTGCTATGTTCATTTTGCTTTCCTTTTTGCTTCGACCTTTTGGATGCTTTGAATGTTGTTTCTTTTATATCTATATTTTCATGTTCAGTTCTCATTTCATATGCTGTGAAGATTCCATGTAGTTTTTCCATGCTTATTGAGTCTAGATATGTTCTTTCTTCTAGTATTGATATCTTAAGATTGAATCTCATAGGAAGAGATCTTAGTACATTTTAAACAATTACAGATTCTTCAATTTCTTCTCCCAATCCTATGATTGCATTCATTGTTCCATCGACTCGTAAGAAGTAAGCTGCAATATTCTCATCTTCCTTCATCTTTAGTTGTTCGAATTGACCTCTGTAAGTTTGAATTTTTGTTGCTTTGACTTTTGAATATCCTTCATAAATATTTTGAAGTTTTTTCCAAATATATTTAGCGGATTTACAATGTACAACTTTGGTATATACCGATTCACCAAGACCATTCAAAAGTTCATTTGTGGCTTTGGAATTTTTTTGGCTGAGTTTCATTGTTTTTTCACTTGTTGGTGGATCTGTTGGTTCTTTGTATCCATCTACTACTAATTGTCAAATTTCAAATCCATATGCCTATATATATATATATATATATATTCATCCTTCTGCTCCAAAATGCATACTTATGTCCATAAAACTGTGGTATTCTGTTTTTATACATGTTTTTGCTCTCCATGATCTACCTTTCAGTGGTTAAACTGTTTTTTGAAGGAACCTCGCTCTGATACCAATTGTTGGATTACTGAGAAGGGGGGTGAATCAGTAATAGAACAATTTAATCATTTTTAACCATAAAATGCAAGTGTTATATCAATGTAGCATTATCATCCAATAGTTTCAAAGTAAATAAACAATAAAAAAATGAACAATCATACACACACATAGTACACCATTGTTTTTACGTGGAAACTCAAAGCGAGAGAAAACCATGGAATGATTTTTCTTATATGTCTTTAAGAATTACATTCATTGGAAGCACCAACTTCCTTTGTTTTTCAGCTACTACTGCAAGGAGGCTCCAACCCCCTAGTTTCTCAAGCTACAACCTGAAGGAAGATCCAACTCCCCAATTCTATGGCTACAACCAAAAGGAGTTTATAACCCCCTATGTTCTATGGCTACAGCCGAAAGGTGGTTTCAACCACCTGTCATTGCTCCATCCAACCGCCCTGTTGTAGAAGTAGAATGATGAAACCATTGTCACACTATCACTGTGATATATACTATTGTAAACCTGTACCAATCAACCTGCACCAAACAACCTGTAAAAACCTGTAATCAACATATACCATAAACAAGTGCATCAACCATGCACCAACCTATACCTCAACCTGTACCATCAATGAATGCATCAACCATGCAACAAATATGTGACAATCATGCATCAAATACATATAAACTATGACTCATCAAAATGTACCAACATCATCAACTATAAACCTCATGTATGTGTCAACTCATCAACTACTTGTCTCAACCATGTATCCAACATGTACCTCAACCAAAATCCCTCATCAATTTCATCATCCAAATCTGATTTGTAACTCTATAATAGACCTAGTGTATATGATCACATACATGCAAACCTTCCTTAAATTTAACAACAAGAGACTAACATTTTCATCAAACTTTATTTTGGTCTCACGTGACTAATTTTGGATTAGTCAACAACCCTAACTTGAAATAATCATAAATATGTACCTGTAATAAATAAAGATTTGAAAATAGTACACAATGTTCGTCAGTGTGTTTTATAAAATTCCTTTAGGCTTCATTGTTTGGAACCTCTCAGAAAAAGAGTTATAGAAAAAATGGCATACCTTGTTGAATTATGGCTTATTCTAGAGAGCGAACTTGTAGAGCATGCCCCACACAGCATATTTGTTGTATGGATCTAAAAATGGTACATTGAATACTAGAGAATGTACTCTAACCAATACATTTGGTCTTATTGAATTTGGATCTGTTATGAAGAAGTTATGACATTTTTACCCGAAACACTTGTTTTAGACTAGTTTCAGGATTGGCCTCAAACCCTATTTTCCACGGAGTGTAACTCCAAAAATACAACGACCCACAAGCTGAAATTGTTTTCACAACTACTTGGATATGTTTCCTCAATGGCATCCAGATTTTGCGGTCTGAATAATTATAGAAAAAAAAATATTTCGAAAATGGTGAAATGGCCTGTAAATAACATACCTTAGAAAGCATTATCAAAAAAATTTATCCTCCCTTGAATTTCGGCATTGTTTACTTCACATTCTCTTTGAAATTTGCCTTAGATATCCTTTGGTTTCCTCAGTCACTTGTAGATATTCAATATGCTCAAATGTAATTAAAATGAGAGACCATTGCCTCTTATTTATATTTTTATGTAGCTTCCTCAAGCGGTTACCTTCTAACCATATTAAACCAGTTTCTTTATTTTAAGGCTAACCCACTTCTAACCACTTGTTCACTTAGTAATTTTTCCATTAACTTTAGTATTTAAATAATTTATTTTGTATCCACTTTGACTTATAGTACACTCATCACTTCACTTTATTATTTAAATAATTTCTTCTTTGCAACCACTTTGACTACTTTGACATTTTCAGGCTTCTAGATGACTCGTGAGGGTTCTCCAAATTCACATGGCCATAACTCTCTAACCGTGAGGAGTTATGTGACATTTCACATACCACCGTAAATAGAATGACATGTACTATCCATCTAGAATAGTCTTACCTTCAAATCTATTAAAACTCATACCATTATACATCAAACAAACTTGGGTCCATTACCCAAACCTTTGTGCTACCAGAATTCGCTACCGGACTTTTTTCAAGGGTTGACAACAATAAAAACCAACCCAAATAATCAACAATATCCCCCTTTGGCATTGATGGAAACACTCTGATGCAATACTGAAGACATATCACTCATGCTCCCCCTGTGACCATCACTCCCCCTAGAACCATGCCTATGTGCTCTTTCTCCAAGAATTTACCTTTACATCTGATAAATCTCGCCCCCTTTGTCATCAATGGCAAAGGTATTTTTCCATCTGGGGTTGCTCCACCTAACTGAACTCTTCCTGAAACTAATCTCCCAACTTGAACTTTCCTCTTTATGGTGCTTCCTCGTGTAAATCTAAGACATATAAGATAAGTATTCAAAAGCATTCATTTTGGAGAAGAAATTACTCTGAGTCTCTAGTGAAGATACTCAAAGGCTTCCCTTGGAAGCGGTTTTATAAAGATGTCTACCACTTGTTCTTTTGTGCCCACATATTCAACTATGATGTTCTTCTCTACAACATGTTCTCGTAGAAAATGATATTTTATTGAAATGTGCTTCATCTTGGAGTGCATCACCAGGTTCTTTGAGATATTGATGGTGTTTATATTATCACAATAGATTGGAATGGGCTCATTATACTCAACCTGTATATATGTCAAAAAAAAATTCATCCATAGAACCTAGGTACAACATCTTATTGTTGCAATATACTCTGTTTCAGTTGTAGATAAAGATAATGATGATTGTTTCTTGCTTAGCCAAGATACTAAACACTCACCCAAGTAGAACGTTGTTCCACTGGTGCTTCGTAGGTCATCAATGCAACCTGCCCAATCTGCATCTGTGTATGCAATAAGTGATAGATCCTTTCATTTTGGATACCATAATCCAAACTCTTATGTTCCTTTGAGATATCTGAAAATCCTCTTCACTGTTAATATATGTGATTCCTTTGGTGTTTCTTGAAATCGTACCACCTGTCCAACTTGCTGCATTACATCTGGTCTGGATGTTGTCACATATAGTAAGCTACCAATCATTGACATGTATTTCCTCTGGTCTGTAAACTTTGAATCGTTATCTTTACACAACTTGCAACTGGTTTTCATAGGAGTGGTAATTGGTTTGCAATATTTCATTCCGCACCTCTTTAGCATTTCTCTGATATACTTAGATTGAGAAATAAAAATTCATTGGTTTCTTTGACGCATCTGAAGACCCAAAAAGAAGGATAGTTCTCCGAGTAATGACATTTCAAATTCATTCTTTATATCCTTTTCAAATTTTTGTCTTAACCTATCATCAGTACTTTTAAAAATAATATCATCAACATAAACTTCAATTAATAAAATAATATATTGAGTTACCTTAATGTAGAGCTTGTTGTCTGCACTTCCTTTTCTGAACCATTCCTGCTGTAAATATTTATCCAGTCTAGAGTACCATGCTCTAGGATCCTATTTTAGACCCTACAAGGCCTTCTTCAATTTACACACATAATATGTGTTCTCTGACAACTGAAATCCTTATGTTTGTTCAATGTAGACTTCTTCTTTAAGTTCCCCATTGAAAAACGTTGATTTCACGTTCATCTGATACACTTTAATATTCTTAGAGCATGCATAAGCTAAAAGCAATCAGATTGTTTCCATTCTAGCAACTTGAGAAAATCTCTCTTCAAAGTTGATTCCTTCAACTTGTGTGTATCATTTATATACCAATCTAGCTTTGTTCCTTGTAACTTATCCATCTTCATTCAATTTATTTCTAAAAAACCAATTTGTGTCAATGACATTCTTATTCTTTGGTCTTGGAACCAATTCCCAAGTGTCAATCTTCTCTATTTGATTCAATTCTTCATCCATGGTCTTATTCCATAATTCATCATTGTTAGTCTCTTCAAAACTGTTTGGTTCAATCGTAGATAAGAGTGGTAGGTGTGTTTGTTCTAGTGAACGAATTCTTCTTCTAGTCTCAACTCCTACATCTTTGTTGTCGATAATCTGGTCTGAAGGATGATTCTTATATACCTGTTTTCTAGGTGTCTTTGGAGGTACTTGATGAACTTGTTCTTCTACTTTTGTCTGATCATCTTCATCTTTCCCTTCTACTTCTTCTTCATCTTTTGTTTCTTCTTCGTAAAGTTGTTCCATTGATTCATTTTCTTCTTCATTTAATTCTCATCCACCTGTTTCATCAATTGTTACATTGATGTTTTCCACAACTTTGTTCAACCTCAGATTGTAACACTTGTATGTTTTCCTTGTACTTGAGTAACCAACAAGTACTCATTTATCCACACGAGAATCAAACTTTCACATTCTGTCATCTTCTCTTTTGATGTAGCATTTATTTTCAAATACTCTGAAGTGTTTTACATTTGTTGGTCTTCATTTTCATAGCTCGTAGGAAGTTTTGTCATTGTTGTTTATGAGCATTACTCTGTTTTGAATGTGAATTGATGTATGCAATGCATGTGTTAAAAAAAATTCTATCAATTTTGAATCCATTAGCATTGTTCGAGCCATTACATGTATTGTCATGTTCTTTCTTTCAACAACTCCATTCTGTTGAGGTGTCCTATCAACGTAGAATTGTCTTTTTATTCCATGCCTGCTGCAGTAGTCCATAAATTTCTTTGAAGTGAACTCTCCTCCATTATCAGATCTCAAACATTTGATTTTTGAATCCATTTCATTTTCAATCATTTCCTTGTAGACCTTGAAATTTTCAAAATCTTCTGACTTATTCATGAGAAAGTAAACTGCAATCATTCTTGTATAATCATCAACTAATGACATAAAGTATTTCTCACATTTTAAACTCTTTGTTGTAGTTGTTCCAATTAAATCAGTATGCACAATTTCCAGTGGTCTTGTCGTTGAATATTCCTTTGATTTGAACTTGATCTTTGTTTGTTTTCCTTGTTGGTAATGCTTGCATAAAGTGTTGGTTGGTTTCGTGATCTGGGGCATTTCTCTAACTGCTTCTTTTTTGCTTACTTTGACAAGGTTATCAAAGTGTATGTGACCCATTCTTTTGTGCCATAGCCAACTTTCATCTTAATTTCCTCGACAACAATTTTCATTTCGAATTTCACTTAATACATATATGTTGCTTGAAGTTCTTGCAGTTGTTGCAATCAATTTTCCTCAACCTTATTTTCTTATCTCGCACTTCTGTGAATCGAAAGTAATTTGATGACCTTGGTCACACATTTGACTTACACTTAAAAGATTATGTTTCATATCTTCTACTAGTAGAACATTTTCTTCCTTGGTATTCTTGTTTTTAATTGTGACTGTACATTTTCCAATGATTTTAGTCAAATCATTATTTTCGAAGGAGACTGATCCATCTGTTTCCTTTCTTAATGTAAGAAACATGTTTTTATCACCTGCCATGTGTTTTGAACAACCACTATCAAATACCAACCACGTTTCTTCTCTTTAGCTTGTAGAGCGAGTGTGCATTCTTCACTACTATATTGATTATGCTTTATTATCCATGTTCTCTTTTGAGGTTCCTCTTTGTGACTGTTGTAGTTTTTTTGTGGTTCTCTAGGAGGGACTATCATTCTACATTTTTTGGCCATGTGTACAAAGTTGTTGCACTTGTACCATTCCACTTCAATGCTCAATGATTCAAACTTATTGTAGCTTATTCTTTGTGTTTCAATAGGCCTTCTTGGATAACCATTTTGTGTATGACTTTCAAAGTTGTTTATATTCCTCCTATTAGCTCTGCAATTTATAGCTTTATGTCCAAAATTATTGCATGCATAACATAAACCAAAAAAGATAGTTTGATACATGGGAATTGAAGATCTTCTGAAAGGAGTTACTTTTATGAATCCTTCTTCTTCTTAAGGCCTATTTTTTTTTGTCGGTCGTTGATTCTGAAATATGAATCTTCTCAGTGGAGGAGTGTCCATGTAATCTTCCTTGTAGGTCTTCCTATCCTCTTTGATTATTTTTGCATAACTTTTTAGATATGTTTTCTTGTTATGTTGTTTTGGATCTTGATCCATTTTCTGCTTGATTGTATCCAAATCCGAACTTGTCATAATGAGGGTTTTGATTGTTGATAATGTCATCCAAAACTTTTGAGTTGTTCCGCATATTTTTCTTTTGAAGATCTTCTCTCAATGTGACAATCTTTGCTTCCAAATTTCCAATGATCTTGTCTCTTTATTCTAGTTGTTCTTTGAGTGTTTCTTCAATTCTTTTATCTTCTTCTATTTGAACCTTCAATTTCATGATCATTTGTTCTAGTTCTTGATTGTCTTCTTTCTTGTCTAGTTATGTTTGTAGCTTCTTGTTTTTCTTATTTTATCTTCTTATAACTTCTATGTCATTCAACAATTCTTCTCGGTAGTCAACTTCTGCCTCTTCATATTCTTCTTCAGTGTCTTGTTTATCAGATTCTTCTACTATGATGAATATAACTCTTTTGTCTCACTGTCACTGACTTCATCTTCATCTGATGAGGAGATGTCTTTTTTGGTGCATAAGTTTTTCTTGAAAGATTTCTTTTTTGTTCTTTGGTCTTTATATGTTTGTTTGTTATTTGAGTAATCTTCATTATTCCTCTTATTTTTCTTATGAGACATTTGTTAGCAAAATGACCAATAACATCACGATTAAAACAAATCAATGGAAGCTTACCTTTATATGTGTCATTGGCTCCCTTGTTCAATCCTCTGACAAAGTTGGCCACTTCTTCTTCATCATCTTCTGAGAAATCACTGTTGTTGCTATGTTCATTTTTCTTTCCCTTTTGCTTTGACCTTTTGTATGCTTTGAAGTTGTTACTTTTATATCTGGATTTTCTTGTTCAGTTCTCATTTCATATGTTGTGAAGATTTCATGTAGTTCGTCCATGCTTATTGAGTTTAGATCTTCTCTTTCTTCTAGTGTTGATATCTTAGGATCAAATATCATATGAAGAGATCTTAGTACCTTTTGAACAAATATAGATTCTTCAATTTCTTCTCCCAATCCTATGATTGCATCATTGTTTTATCGACTCATAAGAAGTAAGCTGCAATATTCTCATCTTCCTTCATATTTAGTTCTTTGAAATGACCTTTGTAAGTTTGAAGTTTTGTTGCTTTGACTTTTGAATCTCCTTCATAAATATTTTGAAGTTTGTCCCAAATCTATTTAGCAAATTTACAATGTACAACTTTGGCATATACTGATTCACCAAGACCATTCAGAAGTGCATTTGTGGCTTTGGAATTATTTTGACTGAGTTTCACTTGTTGGCAGAACTGTTGGTTCTTTGTATCCATCTACTATTAATTGTCAAATTCCAAATCCATGTGCATGTATATATGTTTTCATCCTTCTACTCCAGAATGCATATTTATTTCCATCAAATTGTGGTATTTCGATTTTATACATGTTGTTCTTCATGATCTACCTTTTGAGTGGTTAAACTGATTTCTGAAGGAACCTCGCTCTGATACCAATTGTTGGATTANAATTTAATCATTTTTAACCATAAAATGAAAGTGTTATATCAATGTAGCATTATCATCCAATATTTTTAGAGTAAATAAACAATGAACAAATGAGCAATCATACACATACATAGTACACCAGTGTTTTTACGTCGAAACCCAAAGTAGGAGAAAGCCACAGAATGTTTTTTCTTATATGTCTTTAAGAATTACATTCATTGAAAGCACCAACTTCATTTGTTTTCTAGCTGCTACTGCAAGGAGGCTTCAGCCCTCTAGTTTCTCAAGCTACAACCTAAGGGAAACTCCAACTCCCCAATTCTCTAGCTACAACCAAAAGGAGGCTACAACCCCCTATTTTCTCCGACTACAACCGAGAGGTGGCTACAACCACATGTCCTTGCCCCGTCCAACCGCCATGTTGTAGAAGTAGAATGATGGAACCATTGTCACACTATCACTATGAGATATATTGTTGTAAACCTGTACTAATCACCCTACACCAAACAACATGTAACAACATGTAATCAACATGTATCATAAACAAGTGCATCAACCATGCACCAACATGTACCATCAACGAGTGCATCAACCATGCACTAAATATGTACCAATCATGCATCAAATACACATAAACTATGACTCATCAAGATGTACCAACATCATCAACTATACACCTCATGTATGTGCCAACTTATCAACTACTTGTCTCAACCATGTACCCAACATGTACCTCAACCAAAAGTCTTCATCAATTTCATCATCCAAATATGATTTGTAACTTTGTAATAGACCTGGTGTATATGATCACATACATGCAAATCTTACTTAACTTTAACAACAAGAGACTAGCATTTTCATCAAATTTTATTTTAGTCTCACATGACTAATTTCGGATTAGTCAACAACCCAAACTTGAAATAATCATAACTATGTACCTATAATGAATAAAGATATGAAAATAGTACACAATGTTCTTCAATGTCTTTTATGCAATTCCTCTAGGTTTCACTATTTGGAACCTCTCGGAAAAGGAGTTATAGCAAAAATGGCATACCTTGTTGAATTATGGCTTAATCTAGATAACGAACTTGTAGATCATGTCCCGCACAGAATATTTGTTGTATCGATATAAAAAATGGTACAATGAATATTACAGACTGTACTCTAACCGATCCATTTGGTCTTACTGAATTTGGATCTGTTATGAAGAATTTATGACGTTTTTACCCGAAACACATGTTTTAGACTAGTTTCAAGACTAGCCACAAACTCTATTTTCCACGGAGTGTAACTCCAAAAATACAACGCCCCACAAGCTGAAATTTTTATCATAGATACTTGGATAACGGCCTCTAGATTTCGTGGTCTGAATCATTCTAGAAAAAAAATTATTGCGAAAATGGTGAGATGACCTATAAATAACATACTTTAGAAAGCATCATCAAAAGAATTTATCCTTCCTTGAATTCTGACCTTCTTTACTTCACCTTTCCTCTGAAATTCGCCTTAGATATCCTTTGGTTACCTCAGTCATTTGTAGATATTCAATATGCTCAAGTGTAATTAAAATGATAGACCGTTGCCTCTTATTTATACTTTTATGTAGTTTCCTCAAGGGGTTACCTTCTAACCATCTTAAACCACTTTCTTTATTTTAGGGCTAACCCACTTCTAACCACTTGTCCACTTAGTAATTTATTCATTAATTTTATTATTTAAAAAAATTCTTTTGTATCCACTTTCACTTATAGTACACTCATCACTTCACTTTATTATTTAAATAATTTCTTCTTTGCAACCATTTTGACTACTTTGACCTTTTGGGGCTTCTAGATGACTCATGAGGTTTCTCCAAATTCACATGGCCATAACTCTCTAACCGTGAGGAGTTATGTAACATTTCACATACCACCGGAAATGGCATGACATGTACTATGTATCTAGAATAGTCTTACCTTCAAATATATCAAAACTTATACCATTATACATCAAACAAACTTGAGTCCATTACCCAAACCTTTGTACTACCGGAATTCGCTACCCAAATAAACAACAAAATTAAATCTCCTAACTTATAAAGACAACATTGAAGAACTCTATCATAATTTTGCAATTACCCTTTCCACTTCTATTAACAAGTTCTCTTTCAAGGTGTCCTATAAAAATAATAATAGAACGACCAATCCTTGGTATGATAAAGAATGTAAAATTGCTAAAAAAATCCATTAGGGATACTTCGAATGAGTCCTTAAAACTCGATAAGATCAATACATACAAAGCCCTAATTAAAAGGAAAAAAAATGCACTATATCAATAAAAGGCAAGAGCAACTTTCATAACTATATAAGTTGGATCCTAAGAAGTTCTGGAGCCAAATTCTAAACCGCAATACTAAATAAAATAATAGGATTCCCTAAGGGACTGGAATTCCTACCTTAAAAGTCTTAATGAGTTCCCTAATGCCATGGAAACCATTCCTATTGTCCCTACAAAGGAAGAATTTTTTTCCTTAGATGGCATAGAGTTCGGGGTTAAGCGGCATGCAAATGGGAAAGCTAAGGACATTGAAGGCTACCAAGCTGAAATTTTAAAAATTGGAGGGCCAATCCTTATCCCTCACATACATAAGTTCTTTAATTTAGCAGTCTAGCAGGGCTTCCCTAAACCCTAGATGCAAAGCATCATTGTTCTTATTTTTCTAAATGGGGATATAAACATTCCCTCTAATTATAGGACCATTATGATTAGCTCGATTTTAGCCAAGCTTTATGGAATTATTTTGGAAAAGAAGATTAGCCTTTGGCTAGAAAGTCACGGTAAAAGAGATAAAGGCTAAGTCGGGTTTAGGAGATATCATTCAACTGTGGACCATCTTGTTACCTTTAGGATCATTGTAGAGGAGTTCTGTAATACTAAAACAAATATTTTTTTTTGTTTTGTTGACTTTAGAAAATCTTTTGACATGGTTCCTAGGAAAAACCTTTAGAATACGTTGGAAGAGATAAAAGTGTCTCTCGAGTTGAGGGTTGTTGTAATAAGGATGTATGAGAATGTTATTGCTAAGTTTAAAAACATTGAGGGCTGGTCAAAAGAGACTAACTGCAATATTGAAGTCAAACAAGGTTGTCCCTTGTCCCCTACCATTTTTTGCATATACATTGACAAGTTAGAAGATTACTTCGAAAAAGCAAGTTGTGTCGGCCCTACTCTCACTGATATATTCATCAATATTCTTCTTTATGTCGATGATATCGTTCTTATGGAAAGTAGTCCCCATGATCTTGAAAACCAACTAAGAATCCTAAAGGATTTTTGCTCCAATATGGGTTTGACTGTTAATACTGATAAGACTAAGGTCATTATTATTAAATCCAATAAGATCCCTTATGATACATTCGTGTATGACAACAACTTCGAGGAAGTGACTTCATACAAATATTTTGGAATTGATATTAACCACAAACTCAATTGGAATTATAGCATTGAAAAAAGGATTATTGGGGGATGGAAAGCTTATTATGGGCTTGAAAACAATTGTAAATCAGTTGATCTTTGGAGTTGGGATAAGAAGAAACTCCTCTTTGAGACTCTTGTTACACATGTTTTTCTTTATGGATGTGTAGTTTGGGGTTGTAGTATCTCTCGTGAATCCTGGAGAAAGATAGAGCAAATACAAAAGAATTTTATAAGCTATAATCTCAAAATTAAAGGAAATACGTCTTATCTCATCCTCAGAAACAATCTTCCCCCCCATTGAGAGCATGGCTATGACTTGATACTAATGTATAAGAACAAGTTAAACAACATGGAAGACAAGAGACTTCCTAAAATTGCTTCAAAATCGAGTCATAACCACCATTAACTCAAGCGAGGATGGCATAAAGAAGTTCAGTCTTGGCTAAACTATTGGGGAATCATGGAAGACACCATTTTGCAGAGTAACGATACTATTAAAAAAAAACGTCAAGTCAAAATTTAAAGAAAAAATATGGTGTGATAAAGAGTTAGAGGAAAAAAGAAAATTAAGGTATTATAAGGATGTAATCAATCCTAATCTAGAAGATCAAAATTATCTATCTATTTTTCCAAGTGTAAAGAAAAAAATAAGCATTGCTAAGATAAGAACAAATTCTCACGAGCTCCATAGTGAAACTGGGCGTTGGTCAATTCCTAAAACGCCATAGGATGAAAGAGTGTGTCACCTTTGTGACACTAAAAAGGTTGAAGATGAAAAGCACTTTCTCTTAGATTGTCTGGCCTATACCCATATTAGATCTCATTTTCAAAATATTTGTCACACTACCAACCTTCCTAACCTCTTAACTCAACAAAAGTATGATGATCTTGGAAAGCTTCTCTTAATGCTTTTCAAGCACAGAAACAAAATTCTAAAAAAATCGCAAGTAATCACTTACCCTCTTAAGGTATGATATACCAATTCGGTCTTAGTGGATGTTAATAATAATCATCATCATCATCATCATCATCAAAACATTTTAAAAAACAACTTAACATATTAAAAAAAAAAATTAAAAATAACTTATTAAAAAAAATTGAGAAAAAAACAAAATTAAATTATTTTTTTTTAAAAAACCAATAAATTTAAAAATAAATAAAGTAAAACAATAAAATAATTATATTTTCCTCCCACCAAAAGCCTTCATTCTCCTCTACGCCTCTTCTCCCCCCTTCCACCCATTGCCCCTTTTACCCTTCCCCATATCGTCCACTCCCAATCCCCCACTCCCTCCCCCACCATTGCATAACCTCCATATGACCCTAAAGCTTACAACCTATCACTTTAGGACCACACACTCACTATAGGGTAAGCTTACAACCTACCACTTTAGGACCACACACTCACTATAGGGTCGGGGGATGGAGTGGATGATGGGTGGGAGGGGGCAAAGGGCGACGTAGAGGTGCGTAAAGGGAAGAGAGAGCACATGAGAGACAATTCTAGGAATTTCCCCATCACCCGAAAAATATTAATTTTTTTTAAATATGTTTTGTATTTTAGTTTTTTTTGCACATGAGAGACAATTCTAGGAATTTCCCCATCACCAAAAAAAAAAATTAATATGTTTTGTATTTTATTTTTTTAATTTGTATTGTCTTTTTTAATTTTTTTTTTTTTTACATTATAATCTTAAGCAATTTCAAGAATCACCTTAACCCAAACAAAACTTTAAAAAACATTTTTTTGTCGTTGTTTTTGTTTTTGTTTTTGTTTTTTAATTCATATTTTTTTTAAATTTATTTTTACATTATAAATTTTGGTTTTTCAAAAAAAAATATATTCGTGACTTGCCTTTCCCTTGGGAGAGATGATAAAGAAAAGGGAAAGAAGATAGGGCACCAAAATCTCTTGGTAGGAGAAAGTATATAAGTGGCCTTTTAGAATTGAGATGTCAACAAAGACTTAAAACAGGTTAGAGCTATTCCGTTAAATGTTGCTTGGGGAGTTTGATTTCTTTGAGCTTTATTTGATTGAGCCTCACAAGAAACTCTACTCAGGGGGTGGAGCATGTGGAATGTTGTTTATAAATCTTACACACAACATATCATTCAAAGCAAGCATTGGCCAAGAAACCAATAATTACTATGAACTAATGGCTCTCAAAATGATTTAGAGAATGGCTTATGAGGTTGGGGTCTCAAACATTTAAATCCCTAAAAATCCTCTACTAGACATTCAATGGATGAAAAAGGAAATAGTATTGAAAAATCTCACATTGCAACCTCTGTATAATGACATTTAGTCGTTTATAGCAGTTTTCTCACATAGTTTCTTTACACACATCTACATGGACAGAAACAAGATTGTTGATGGACTTTCTAAAGATGGAACAAGGCAAGAACGTAGAACCTAAGTGGTCTTAAACAACAGGAGGGCAGTATCTCAAAATATGTTCACGATACATGGCTCTAAATCTGTGTTTTTAATTCTAGTTTACTAATTTTTCATGTATAAAGATATGATAATATGGTGACATGCAATTAATAGGTCTATTTCAAAAGTTTTTTGAATTGTTGAATGAAAATTATTTATTGAGCAATGGAAAGAAAATTATGTATATGCAAAAGATATAGTTACAAAGCAGGTTGATGAAATTGATCATCCTTTCCAAAGCTATAACAATTGTTTTAGAAATGCTCAACATTTGGTATATTGTGATTTTATTTTTATAAAAATATTACAAACTTTTTCCTTCCATTAAAAATAAAAATTGTTTTTCATTTTTTTAAATTTGTATTTGATATATTGTGATTTTATTTTTATAAAAAAATTACAAACTTTTTCCTTCCATTAAAAATAATTTTTTTTTTTTTTTTTGGCCAAGCAAACTTGCCCACGCTCCAGGAGGCTGCCCGCCCATGCACCTGGTGCGTCCCCTCCCTTTCCCTCACGCCATGGCCCCAGGAGGGTGCCCTGAGGAATACAGAAAGGATTAGTATTCCTGCGCCAGGATATGCATCGAAGTAGATCTGGAGGTGGGGCTTCCAGAAGCCATTCAACTAAAGGTCGCACATTGGTCTCACATCCAAGAACTAGATTACGAACAACTTCCATTCAAATGAAAGTATTGCCATGGCTATGGACACTTCGCCAAGCATTGCAAAAAGAAGGTAGAAGAAGAGGGGGAGATATCGAAAGGCAAACAATATTGGACACAGGTCCAGAAAGCAGCCCCGTCAAAGAATAACAACAGATTCAAAGGGAAAGGGGCATGAAAAGGGCTTGGCGCCCCCATTCCAGGGAAATCTCCTGGGAAGGAAGCTCGGCCCCTCCATTCCCAGAGGCTCCTAAAAACCCCTTTGAAATCCTCAGCAACCCTTCAGAAATATCTGATCCAGTGATTGAAGAACTTGAGCAACAAACCCTCCCTCCCACAGTGGGAAAAAACAATGGCGAGGTAGACCAATCCAGTTCCCCGACCGAAACCTCCTCCTCCCCTTCCTACACAGAAATAATAAAAAAGAAACCCATGAAAACCTCTGGATCCTCAGAGGGTGAGTCTTTCGAGAGACCCTCAAAAAGAGCATGGAGAAAATCTCACAAAGAAGAAAGAGAAGAAGAAGCAGACAGGCAAAAAATGCAAGGAAGCCAATCCACCATTGAGATGTCCATTGGAAGAAATACTAGAACAAGGCCCCCCAAGGGAGGTCCTACCCACTCCAACCCCAGTAAATAATGTGTATAGTCTCTTGGAATTGCAGAGGCTTGGGGAATCCATCGAAGGCCGAAGCAGTGAAAGACCTACTGAAAATCGACCCTCCCGAAATCCTCCTGCTCCAAGAGACCAAAATTGAAGGGGACACCCTTCTTGAAATCAACAAACAGAAATGGAAGAAAAATGTTGGGAAAGACATCAGCGCAAGAGGCTCCTCTGGTGGCCTCGCAACCTTGTGGGCAAATGACAAGTTCCATTTAGAAGATTCTTTCGAGACTCAACACTGGATCTTCACTAAACTCCAACATATTTCAAGTAAGTTTTCTCTTTCACTCTTCAATCTTTATGTACCTGTCATGTACTCTGAAAACAAAGATTGTTGGCAATCGTTATCAAATTTTTTAGAGATCTTCTCTCCCACAAACATAATGCTAGCTGGAGATCTTAATTTAGTATTTGATCTGAAATAAAAGAGAGGAGGCGATAGTGGCAGAGACCAAATGCTCCCCTTCATCGAGAAGCTAGTTCATCAATGGGACCTCCTTGATTTCAAGCCTTCGAAAGGGCTTTACACCTCGACAAATAACAGAATAGGGGTTGATCACATCTATGCATGCTTGAACAGATTCTTAATCCAGAGCTCGTTCCTACAAGAAAGAAGGATAATCTCGACCAAGATTCTCCCAAAGTTGACTTTTGATCACAAACCTATCCTCTTGAATATGGAAGAAGAAGAAAATATGGGCTCAATCCCCTTCCGGTTCAACCCTCTTTGGATAGATAAGGAGGGATTCCTGGAAACTATTCAATATGCTTGGTCCTCTCCTGTCTCAAGGTCTCCAAGCTTTATGTGGGAGCATAAATTAAAGGCAACAAAACATGCACTGAAATCTTGGGTTAAGAAACCCATCATCAACCCCATTAGCCTCAAACAAGAGGCAGTCCATCAGCTATCAGACTTGCAAGAGAAAATGGAGTCCAAGGTCATCTTCAAAATAGATCTAGAGAAAGAACAAGTTGCCCAAAAAAAAACTTTATGTGCATTTCGACAAGAAGAAGAATATTGGAGGCTCAAGTCTCGAATCTTGTGGCTAAAAGCTGGAGACCGTAACACTTCCTACTTTCACAATCAATGCAGAGCCCGTCTCTCCCCTAACCACATTTTTGAAATTGCATCCTCAAATGGAACAATACACAAGGGTTTTGAACAGCTCAAAGAGGCACCAGAAAAATACTTTCAGAGCCTATACCAGGAAGAAGACTTTGATTACGAAGAGACTATCTCAGACTACCTCTCACACATACCCTCTCTAGTAAGTAGGGATGACAACACAGGTCTCATGAAGTTGTTTACTAAAGAAGAAATATGCAATGTCATCTGGTCCATGGAGCTCGACAAAGCCCCAGGGCCAAATGGTTTCTCAATCCACTTTTACAGAGCTTGCTGGGATATAATCAAGATAGACCTGCACAAGATGATCAGAGCCTTCCATAAAAGAGCCAAGGTAGGGGGCAACACCAACTCCACCTTCCTAGCTTTAATTCCCAAATAAGTTAACCTGAGCTCCTTTGAAAGATTCAGGCCCATCTCACTCTGCAATGCTTCCTACAAAATTATGTCCAAACTCTTGGAAAACAGAATAAAGCCTCTGCTAGAAAACCTCATTTCCCCCATGCAAGGTGGTTTCGTCAAAGGAATACATATTCTTGACAATGTAATATAGGTTCAAGAAGCCATGCACTCCAATCACCAGCGACAAGAGCAAGGGATGTTGATAAAGCTCGACATGGCAAATGCTTTCGATAGGGTAAACCTCTCCTTCCTTTACAAAGTCCTCCTTTCTTTTAGTTTCTGCCCAGATTTTGTTAAACTGATCAAAGCTTGCACCAAAAAGCCTTGGATACCCCCCCTAGTGAATGGTAGACCAGAAAATTGCTTTCAAGCCTCAAGGGGACTAAGGCAAGGCTACCCTCTGTCCCCCTTCCTATGCATCTTGATGGCAGACACTTTAAGTAGGAAGTTGACTACAGAAAAGAAGAGTGACTCGGTCCCAGGCATTAGACTGACGAAGGGTCTTGATCCAATCAATCATGCCCTCTTTGCAAACGATTCCCTCATGCTAGGAGGAGCTTCCATAAAGATTGCAAAAAACTTCAGCGAAATTCTTCAAGGCTTCTGCAGTATCTCCAGAGTGTTCATGTAATGATCCCAAGCCATTATGCAAGGATCATCACTGTTTTGGTGTCTTCTTAAAACTTTTTCCTAGTTGTGGTATTTCGTCAAACAATTTGTTGATCTACTTGTTTAGATGTGTTTAGATGTGTGTATGTAGAAAACAACAGAAAGATATAACCATGGAACATACCTCAACCATATGCAATAAGATAGACAAGCCAAAACATCTCAATTCTTATTTATTCATAAAATAGAAGAACCTGCTACAATGGAGATGTCGATCTGGAATGCTCAACAGATGGCCAATATGATAGACAATGGATAACAAGTATGAGCTGCTACAAAATGCTCCCGACAATACAAAATAAGCCTCCAAAGGCTGGATAAGAGATGAAGACCAATGCCAAGTTCCAAACCCCTCACTGCTAGAAGATGCCACGCTCTGCTAGATAACTGAAGCTCCTCAACAATTCGGCCCTGGTGCCAAAGATGTCCAATCACCTCCAGAAAGATGTCAAACAGTAGATCGGGTGATGGTAAGAACAACCCAGTTGCCCGAATCTCCAAGATCCCTCTCAATCTTTGTAGATCTTAAATCCCCCACTGAATGGTACGCCCCACTGGATGACTGAAGCCCTAGATAATTCGGCCATGATGAAAGAGGCCTCCAAATGCTCTGAAACTCTCCACAATGATAGATCAGGACGCTACAATGAGAACCCAAGTGCTCAAATCCTCAAATACCGGCTAGATCCTTAGATCTAGCTACCCTCCAAATAATGGTGCGCCCTCCTTTTGGGAAAATGTCCCACTCTCAATACAAATCGATCATCCACTGAAAGACTCCAGAAAACCACCAAGAATGATGCCAAGACACCTGCAAAGGAAACCCACTACCTGTAATTCTCGGAATCCCTTCTCCTCAGCTAGGATGAATCCCTCCTCAATGAATGGTGCACCCCCCTTGCTGGAAACCCAAATTGGTGCGCCCTCTCTCTACCTGCACAAGCAACTGATGTGGAATCCTCCTGCAACTGAGTAGATCTGGAACTAGAATGGTGTGGGAGCGTATTGCATCTCCGAGACCAAGCTTGGGACAAGCTAGGTGGAATATTTCACCACCGAATTATCCTCTAGGGTTTGTTAAGTCAAAACCCTCAAAACCCCCAATGTTGGGCTCACTAGCTAGAAGCCAGAAATCAAAAGATAAA
>ML809132.1:24121-64270 GCA_009831015.1 Picea engelmannii | reverse complement strand
TAACCATACAAATCTTTGAAAGGTGTCATCCTGATCAACATGTGATAAGTGGTGTTATAGCAATGTTCACCCAAGTGCAGCCATTTGATCCAGGCCTTCTGTTGCCCCGATACATAATTTCTCAAATACCCCTCGAGCCATTTCTTCACAATTTCTGTTTTCCCATCAGTCTGAGGGTGATAACTGGTACTAGGCGTTAATTCTGTCCCTACGAGTCTGAACAACTCCTGCCAGAAGCCCCCCAGTGAAACTGTTGTCTCGATCACCGACAATTGTTTTGGGCAGTCCATGCAGCCGAAATGCCTCTTTGGAGAAAAGCTTCGCTAGTTGCGTTGCAGAGTATTTGGATGATATGGTGAAGAAATGGGCAAATTTAGTAAGCTTGTCAACCACCACGTAGATACAATCTTTCCCTTGTACCAGAGGCAGCCCTGTGATAAAATCCATCGAAATGCTTTCCCATTTTTGTTCAGGAATGAGAAGCGGTTGGAGCAATCATGTTGGGTGGGTGTGTTCCACCTTGTTTTGCCGACAGATGTGGCACTCCCGTACAAACTTCAATACATCAGTCGTGAGACCCTTCCAAGCGAACCTCTCAAGATCATTCATGATACCCCTTTGTTGGTATCCTGGATGATCTGCCAAAGGAGAAGTATGTGCTGCATGCAAAATTGTCTTTCAACTGGGATTCTGGTACTAAATAGATCCAGTTCTTATAATATATGATGTCGTCAATAACCCTGTACCTGTCATCGGAGACTTGACCATCAAGTATCTCACAAGCAAACCTGTTTTTGGAGTATTCTACCAATAGAAGTGCCTTCCATTCCACTGAAATCTCCATGAGAGAGAGTGGGTATCCTTGATAGGGCGTCAACAACCACATTATTTTTACCCTTCACATACTCAATTTCAAAATTGTAGGCTTGGATTTTACTGATCCATTTTTGTTGCCGCTCGCTCAACTCCTTTTTCTCCATGAGGAACCTCAAGATGTTATGATCGGTCTTTACCTTGAACCTGTTCCCCACCAAGTACTGTCAGAATTTGGTCAAAGCATGCATTATGGCCAACATCTCTTTGTCATATATGGAGTAATGTCGCTCATACTCTTGGAGTTTGCGGCTCTCAAACGCTATGGTGTGACCGTTTTGCATCAATACAGATCCTATACCAATTCCCGAAGCATCACACTCCAAGACAAAGGGGTGAGTGAAATCAGGGACTGCTAAAACAAGGCATGAACTCATCACCTGATTCATTCTCTTGAATGTCTCCTGGGCCTTTTCTATCCAAACGAAAGCCCCCTTTTTGGTGAGATCGGTCAGTGGCGCTGTCAACTATGAGAATCCCTTAACAAATTTCCTGTAGTAAGTGCAGAGGCCGAGGAAACTCTTTAGTTCTGTCACGTTCCTAGGAGTTGGCCACTCAATGATCACCCTGATCTTTTCTTGGTGCACCTGTACCCGATTCATCCCAATCACATGCCCCAAGCAGAGCATCTCCGTCATACCAAATTCGCACTTGGATTCCTTTGCATACAATTGTTGACTCTCTATAATACCAAATACTTCATCCAAATGTTGCAGATGGTCCTCCCATGTTTTGCTGTATATGAGGATGTCATCAAAGAAGACCAATAAAAACTTTCTCAGCTGCTTATTGAACACATGATTCATGCATGACTAGAAAGTGGCAGGGGCGTTAGTTAGCCCGAATGGCATGACCAAAAACTCATAATGCCCATAGTGGCATCTAAAGGCCGTCTTAGGTAAGTCCTGCTCTTGTACCTTGATCTGGTGATACCCTGATTGAAGATCATTCTTCGAGAAGAATTTGGCTCCCCTGAGCTCATCCATTAATTCTTTGATCCTGGGTATGGGGTACCGATTCTTGATTGTCTTCTTGTTTAGGGCCCTGTAGTCAATACACATCCGCAGAGTACCGTCCTTCTTCTTGACTAAGAAAACGAAAGAGGCAAATGGGCTGGAACTAGGGAAGATGTGGCCCATTTTCAACAATTCTTTAATGGTTTTTTCAATCTCATCCTTGTAAACTTTAGGGTGCCGATAGGGGTTTGTGATAACTTCTTGGACCCCCTCCTCTAGCTCTATGATATGCTAAAAACCTCTATCAGGTGGAATGCGAGGAGGAATGTCACTAAATACTTTATGATAGAATATGAAAGATTGTGCTCGTTTTACCATTAACAATACCCTTGTCACCCAACCATAGGCCGAAGCCACCCTCTGAGCACCTTGACCTTGATAGAGAAGAATACTGGTAGTAATCAATAACCAAGCAAGGCTAATGCACCAAGCAATAATAGAAACCAAAGCTGATCAGATAGTCCCACCCAGAAAACTGGCGCAACACCTTCCCCATAAACTTGCGCACAAAACTGCCAGCTGCAGTGCGCACAACTAGCTCTTTGCAATTATCATAATGTGAATAATGAGAACTGGCGCCCTGTATTTATAGTGGTTCTGGCAGACTTACTGGGGCCGACTTCTCCTTCTGGGTACTAATTAATTCATATTAATTATATTTCTGCAGCTGACATCTCGTCTAGGGTTTCTTTTACTTCTTTGCTTCCTTCCGAGATATTCTAATCTCGTCATAGGTCACAATAGAGGTTCATACCTCCCGAAACTACCATAATATTAACAGCCAGGAACCTATTGATGATTACAGCGGCATGAGACATCCTCCAGGACACAGATTGAGTAAGTCGGCCTGAGAGAAAGCCCATGAGTTGGGTGTGTGGTTCCTCTCTGAGACGAAGAAGGAACGTTGTGTGTCCCTGTGTGGGGTGAGGAAGCCCATGGGTTGGGTGTGCCCATGTGTTGTGTGTGTGGTTTCTATTTGAGACAGAACTGGAACGTTGTGTTGGCCTCGTCTGTGCAGAGAGTTGAGATGATACTCCAGATGATTCTCTTGTGTAACGTAGTGAGAAAGAAGATCTGTTGAGTTGGATGTGCTTGTGGCTGAGCACATGTGAACGTGTGGGGATGCCCATGAGTTGGGTGTATTGTTCTGAGACAGAAATGAAATGATGTATTAGCCTCCTCTGAGCAGAGAGTTAAGATGATGTGATACTCGAGATGATTCTTCTGTGTAATGCAGTGAGAAATCTGCTGAGTTGGACATGCCTGTGGTTGAGCACAGGTGAACGTGATCCTAGTGGTTGAGCACTAGTGAGTGCGGTTCTCTTGTGAGACGCAGTGAGATAGAGATGTGGACATCCCTGTGGCTGAGCACTAGTGGGTGTATGAGATCCCTTGCTATATTGTACAAGAGTCAGACTTACGTGTAACCCTATTTGTGATGTAAAGGGTGCAGGTTGGCCCCACCATAAAGTGAAAGATAATTAATGTAAAAGATAATTAATATGGTAATTATTAATTATATTCTAAGTTATTGAGGTCGTCCTTGTTGTGCCAATAGACACTACTGTTGACAGGCTCAGTCTAATATAAATAAAGGTAAATTCCCCATTGAGGAATCATATCACAAGTGTGAGTTTGGAAATTTCAGCAAACACTTGTTCTTGGAAAAAATGTGCACCTCTCTTGGACGCTAGTCTTTTAGGGTTTGTGAGCACCCTCTTGTGTGCTTAGTCTTTATGGTGGTTGAGGTCTTTCTCTTGAAGAATATAGCAAAGGATTGGCTGGGTTTTCTACCCTTGTTGAGAAGGGTTTCCCAGGATACTTCTTGTGTACTTGTGCATGGTGTTTCTTCTTGTGATCTTGGTTGTTGCAACAAATTGTTTATGGTTTAAGTAAAATGTTAAAAATGGAATGAACTTCATGCTTAAACCTAGCTTATTGAAAAATCAGCATGGTATCAGAGCATAGGTTTTGAAGAACCCCTGCACAAGCATTTAAAGCTAAGTCGTCCTTCTATTCTGCAGTTTCGTACGACCTCTAGGGTTTGTTGGAATTCTGTACAACCGTCATTTTCTGGAGTGTTTCAGCCCCTAAAACTTGGACGTTGAGGCAAATTTTGGCATAGGAGAGTACGACATTCTCCAGTGCACCTCCAAAGACTCTCAGAGTGAAATTACGAGCATTTTGAAATTTTGGCCATACGATTTCTGGGGTTTCGTAATTTTCTACAGAATTTTGGCTTTAGGCTTTCTGCAGCTCATTGAAGGAGCCTTTTCAGCTCACCATTATTCCTGTGACATTCTTAAGGCTTATTGTTGGCAATCATAAGCCCAACAAAACCTAAAAGTGCTAGCCTAGCCTAACCGTTAGGTTTTCTAGCCCAATTGACAAGGGTTTGTGAAGAATCTAAAAATATGATGAACATAATCATGACGGAAGACAAGCTTGGTGGATCAAGGAAACTTAGTTCTTGGAAGCCAAGACTTCCAAGGAAATGAAGACGTCAACATATCAGCACTCTCAGGTATGCACTTGTATATATTATTTGTATCATTAGCATGAGGGTACTTGGAGGAGGAAGGAACCTTTGCTGAAGTCATGAATCTAGAGGGATCTCAGTGCATTCAGAGGAACAACACACTGGAAGTAAAGACTATAGGTTTGATTGTTTTAATTATCATGCCCCTAACCTACATTTCTAAAGGTTGCTACATTACAAGTAGGTGTTATAGCGGTGACAACAATCCTTAAATTGTTTTGATTCTAGAGATGTACTCATTATTCTCCTTTAGGAGATATTTTTGTCTTGTTTCCTTTCGTTTGTTTTCTTGTTCCAGGTAGGTTAACAACAAAGGAAGATGGTTATACTTTAGACTTCAGAGGGAGTCAAAACTATTTGAGAAGGAGGAAGAACATAACCATCATTGAGGCAACCAATGCAATAATTCATGATCAAAATATTTCTATGATTCTGTGGGCAGAAGCATGCATGACACAGTATATGTTCAGAACAGGAGTCTTCACCAGATTTTGAAGAAACATAACTCGCGAAGAAGCCTTCATTGGAGTGAAGCCCGAGATTGAACACTTCAGGATATTTGGGTGCCCAGTGTATTTTCATGTACCCAAAGAGAAGAGGTCCAAGCTAGACCCTTCAAGGAGAAAGGATACATTATGGGATGACAATGAATCTTCGAAGACATGTCAGATCTACATCCCTGGTCAGAGACAGATTGAGACAAGCAGAGATATTGCCTTTGAAGAAAGAGATAGCCTGTCAAAGATCCAAAGAATCTCAGATGGAGATTGACAGTGAGACAATACCTTCTCCCCCTTCAACAGTTCAGAGGGAGACATAGATTATTCCAGCCGATCCAGTTGATATGCCCAGAGATATTGCAATAGGGCATAAAAGGCTTGCCTAGGATTGTCAAACTTTGCCGGAGGCAGAGGAACACACAAGCCCCTCAAGGCACATCTCGAGAGAGCAAAAGAGATTTTCGAGCTACCCTTCAACCATGAGCCACTTCATTGATTCTAAGCCTTCTTGTCATGGAGAAGCGACAAATGAATAGCTATGGAAAGATGCCATGACAAAAGAATACCAATATATCTTAAAGAATTATATTAGATATTGTTATGAGACCAGAAGGGAAGTCTATGGTAACTTCCAAGTGGATCTATAGGGTCAAGCATGCAATTGATGGAAGTGTTGAGAAATACTAAGTGAGATCTGTAGCCAGAGGATTCCCACAAACATAGGGAGTTGTCTATGATGAGACACTTGATCCAGTAAGCCCGATACACTTCCATCCGTACTACCATCCATAAGTTGGAAACTACATCAGATGGATGGATTCTTGATGAGTTTGGGTTTCAACAAGAGTGCTGCTGATCCGAACCTATATTATTACATTGTTGGTGACGAGAGCTTGATTTTGATGACTTATTCAGGAAGCCGTGTTGTTGGCTACAATCAAGCCTTGACTTTTGATTTCGAGATGAAGGATCTGGGTATGATGCACTACTTCTTGGGACAAGAAGTATGACAGAGGATTGATGAGATTTTTCCTGAGTCAAGGAAAATATACAGTAGGGATATTAAAGAAGTTCAGTGTGACTAAATGCAAATCCATGCCTACATCGATTGTGATGGATTTGAAGAAAATGAATTATGATGATTCAGACGAGATTGATTCACAATTGATTGGATGACTGATGTATCTGGTTAACAACAGACTCAATATATGCTATGCAGTGAATCTACTTAGCCAATTCATGAGTCAGTCGAGACAGACTAACTCAACAACAATGAAACATGTATTGAGATATCTACAAGGCACAATTGTATATGGCCCGAGATACGCCTCTAGTGTAGACTTGAGTTTGCAGGGATATGCAGATTGGGCAGGGAGCGTAGTGGACCGGAAGAGCACCTTCAGTTGTTGCTTTACTTTAGGGTCTGCCATGGTTTCCTGGTGCAACAGGAAACATATTTCTGTGGCACTGAGTACCGCAAAGGCAGAATACATAGCATTGAGTGTGGCACTCCGCGAAGCAGTGTGGCTTCGCAAACTTCTAACAGTTTTATTCAATCATGAGATGGATCCTACTACTATTCATTGTGATAACTAGAGTTGTGTGAAGCTCTTTGAGAACCCCGTGTTTCATGATAGATCGAAACACATTGAGATAAAATATCAGAGACATGATGCAGAGGAAAGCAGTACATGTGCAATACCTTCCTACACATGAGCAGATTGCAGATATCTTCACCAAACCGCTTGCCAATACGAAGTTCAAGTACTTCCATGAGAAACTGGCTTGGTGGAGAATACCTCTCTAGCTGAGAGGGAGTGTTGATGATTACAACCAAGACGAAGTTCAAGTACTTTTGTGCGAGACTTGGCCTGATGGAGAATGCCTCCCCAGCTGAGAGGGAGTGTTGATGATTAAAGATGCGTTAGACATCCTCTAGGACACACACTTAGTAAGTCGGCCTGAGAGAAAGCCCATGAGTTGGGTGTGTGGTTCCTCTCTGAGACAGAGAAGGAACGTTGTGTGCTCCTGTGTGGGGTGAGGAAGCCCATGTATTGGGTGTGCCCATGAGTTGGGTGTGTGGTTCCTATCTGAGACAGAATTGGAACGTTGTGTTGGCCTCCTCTTTGCAGAGAGTTGAGATGATACTCCAGATGATTCTCCTGTGTAACGCAGTGAGAAAGAAGATCTGTTGAGTTGGACGTGCTTGTGGCTGAGCACAAGTGAACGTGTGGGGAAGCCCATGAGTTGGGTGTATCGTTCTGAGACAGAAATGAAACGATGTATTAGCCTCCTTTGAGTAGAGAGTTGAGATGATGTGTTACTCCAGTTGATTCTCTCGTGTAACGCAGTGAGAAAGAAGATCTGCTGAGTTGGATGTGCCTGTGGCTGAGTACTGGTGAACGTGATCCTAGTGGCTGAGCACTAGTGAGTGTGGTTCACTTATGAGACATAGTGAGATAGAGATGTGCATTGTGGACATCCCTGTGGCTGAGCACAGATGGATGTGCCCCTAGTGGCTGAGCACTAGTGGGCGTATGAGATCCCTTTCTATATTGTACAAGAGTCAGACTTACCTGTAACTCTATTTGTGATGTAAAGGGTACAGGTCGGCCCCACCATAAAGTGAAAGATAATTAATGTAAAAGATAATTAATATGGTAATTATTAATTATATTCTAAGTTATTGAGGAATATAAAGGTAAATTCCCCATTGAGGAATCATATCACAAGTGTGAGTTTGGAAATTTCAGCAAACACTTGTTCTTGGAAAAAGTGCGCAGCTCTCTTGAGCGCTAGTCTTCTAGGGTTTGTGAGCAACCTCTTGTGTGCTAAGTCTTTATGGTGGTGGAGGTCTTTCTCTTGAAGAATATAGCAAAGGATTGGTTGGGTTTTCTTCCCTTGTTGAGAAGGGTTTCCCAGGATACTTATTTTGTACTTGTGAATGGTGTTTCTTCTTGTGATCTTGGGTGCTGCAACAAATTGTTTATGGTTTAAGTAAAATGTTAAAAATGGAATGAACTTCATGCTTAAACCTAGCTTATTGAAAAATCAACAGAACCAGGCCTGGCAGCTGAGGAAGAAGACTTGTATTGTTGGTGAGGTAAGGCCGCAGGCCTATGGAGCATTTCTGTAGCAGCTACAGGTATCTAGCAGCAGTTTGAAGGCTGGAATAACACCCTTGAGTTCTGACAGGTGGGCAGCAACAAGGACGATTCAGATATGGTTAAGAGCACATAAGAGCATAATTTCAGAGTGAATATCAGGGCTGTTACAGAGTTATTGCAGCATGTTCTAAACCTATTATCCTATGCAGTTTCAGAGTAACCTTAGGCAAGGTCTATATATTTTTGACATCCATATTAAGCATTTTATAGGTCTGACATTGAGGGCACAGATCCGAGTAGGCTAAGAGTCAAAACTGAAGCAGACCTTGAGGGCTATTCTGAGGCAACAAATCTAAGGCAGACTTCATGTACGAGGGTAAGTTTTGAGGATTGAAAGCAAATCTTATAAGTGTTTTATGGTAAATCTGTAACAACAAAATTAAAGAGGACCATAGAATGTACTTCCCAAGACCATCTTTGGATAAAAGGGATGAAAGTCAATGGAGAATGCTATTGCTGTTTTAGCCAATGAAGATGATGTACAACCAATAGATCTAGAAGGGTCCACCTTTTGAAAGAATGACAGTGATATGATATCTCTTGTACAACATAATGTAATAAACCATATTGAGTACATCTTGTTAGTAGTGGTTCCTTGTAGGAAATTGCTACAGTTGATTGAGAAAAGTTCAGATAAGAAAGTTCAGTCAAGCACAACATACAACATACATAGCACCTACAGGAAAATGAAAATGAAAAAGAAGGTTGCTACAACAATGACTGAAATAACAAGGAGTGTGCACAGATATCACTAAACTGTGCAAGCTACTGACAGAGCAAGTATTGAAACAATTGTGAGAATATTGAGTATGTACCTGGGGATGTTTGCTGAGTGGAATTGAAGGAATATACAAAATTGATTAGCTCCATTAAAATGATAGAGGAAACAGGGTTTGTTGAGGCAACAAAGAGTGGTTTGAGGAAAAAAGAAACAAAGGGGATTGAGGGCTGTTGAAAATCAATAAAGAAGATTGTTGCAGCCAAAGTTACCAGAACCAGACCGGTCGTTGAGCTGATTGACTCAAAAAACCGGAACCGAACCGGAACTGGGAAAAAACCGGAAAAATCTGGATCAAAAAACCGGTCACTAAAAATACATAAAATATTCAAATTTTGAAAAAAAAATACATATTCATGTGCATCCATGTGAATCCAAACCATTATACACAAATTTGCAAAGTTTCTCATATATATATAACAAGTAATAGTGTATAAAACCAAAATAGCACTAAGAGTAAGTGCACTCCATAGTCATATGAATATCCAAATCAAAATACATCATCAAAAAGGCTCTAAATGGCCTATAAAGTCCAAAAATAACTCTAGAGTCTAGGCTAGACTCTAGAGAGTAGAGACTACACAATCTAATAATCTGAATCTGCACACTGAAACTCAGACTCAGAGTCATCATCTACATCCTCAACATGAGTAGACTCAACAGAGGGATTCTGAACTTGGCTTGATTCCCCTGGTCGAGAAGGCAAAGATACAATTACAACATCAGTGCACACATTCTCTTGATGTGGCTCAGGATCCAAATCCATCCAGGAAAGGTCTTCATTGTCAAAAGCTGTTGGCTGAGTCTTCAAAACCAAATCTGATGAGGGATCAACATCATTTAAGAATATGTTGTTGGAATCAGGGGTCTTGTTCAACAACTGGTTGCGCCTCAACCTAAGGTTATACTGAACAAATACCATATCATTCAACTGTTTTTGCTCTAAATGGTTTCTCTTCTTGGTGTGTAAACGCTCAAAAACACTCCAGTTGAGTTCACACCCAAAAGCACTGCATGTCTGTCTTAATATCCGAACTGCAAATTTTTGCAATTCATGGCACCGACTACCAAATTGTTGCCACCAATAAGCTGCATGTAAAGACAAAGAAGATTTAGCAAAGGAGTTTGAAAGTTTGATTTAATTTTTTCCATGAATAATATAATTGAAAGACTTTACAATTACGTACCTGGTGGATCTTTTGCTCTACTTCGAACAACCATAGCCATGCCAAAGGTACCAATACTCATTGAAATGCAAGAGTTTGTTGTGTATCTCATCTTGTTTGTTGGAATCAGGGACCATGCGCTCAATGCATTTATATATTCCTTCTTTTACCTCCCCATCTGCTTCAAAATCTTTTTTGTAATGGTACCTTTCAAAGAGTTAAAACTTAAGAGTCAATGAGTTTGAACTTTGAAACATTAGCTAAAGTTTAAACATTTGCAATTAAAATTTAATAATATATCTTAAAAACTTTGAAATTACTTACTACTTACCTGGGATTCAAGTAATATCCTATAGCATGTAAAGGTCGATGGAGTTGTTTATTCCATCTTTCATCAATGAGTCTCCACAAAGGAAGAAACGTTTGTCTTTTACCCTAATATGCTTCCTTTATTTCCAACTTGGCTTGATCCATGGCCTCATAAACAAAACCCATGGCTGGTTTATCACCATCCACCATTCTCAAGACTTTCATAAGAGGCACACTAAATAGCACTATCTCCTCTGCCCTTTTCCAAAATGCTTTCTCATACACTTTTTCAACAATCTCTTAGCCTTCAACCTTCTTGCTCCATTGAGATGCATTCCACTCATCAGAAGAGAACATGTTCCCCAAGTTGGCTTTTTGGTCGATCATAGATTTCAATGTAAGAAAATTCGTTGCAAAACATGTGATAGCTGGCCCGACAAGCTCTTTTCCACTAGTGTTTTTTCTCATAAGGTTCAAAATCCATGAGTGGTTGTAAATGTACTTTGTTATGCTTTTACCTTGTTCCATTGTTTTTTTCACCCATTCAATTTTCCCAATATCCTCAAGCATGAGGTCCAAACAATGGGCTGCACATGGAATCCACCAAATGGTACATTGCTTTTCCTCTAACATCCTTCCAGCTGCAACATAATTTGAGGCATTATCTGTGATAACTTGTACAACATTCTGCACCCCCACCTCCTCAACTACTTCATCCAAAAGAGGAAATAGTAAATTTGCATTTTTCACTTGATCAGATGCATCCACTGATTTAAGGAACATAGTTCCTTTAGGGCAAGCAATAAGGAAGTTGAGAATGGTGCGGGATCGCTGATCAGTCCATCCATCAGACATGATTGTGCACCCTATTTTAGACCATGACTCGAACTCTATGAGGTATTCCCTTACTCTTTCAACTTCATTTTTTAAAAGATTCCCCCTAATATCCCCATAACTAGGTCCCTTGAAGCCCGAACCACATGAAGCTACAACATCCAACATAGGTTGATAATAAACAGACCTTGTAGCATTGAAAGGTATGTCTGCATCATACCACCACCTAGCAATGCATTCCCAAGTAGCCTCCCTTTCTATCTTCTTCCATTTAACATCAATAGTGGGCTGAGCACCAGGGGTAGTGCGGGGTACAAAAAATGACTCTAGGTTACCATGAGGCCTTTTGGGTGCTGATGCACCAGCACCACTTCCACAAACATGTTCTACTTCTTCCCTAGGATTAGTATAAGGATCACACCCAGGGATTGGGAAAGCAAAGGATTCCTCAAAACTAGGCATTCTATCTTGAAGATCACTATCAAATCGAGTTCCACTACTACTTCTCTCCACCTCTTTTCGAACCTTCTTATTCTTGGCTTTATCTGATTGAAAGGCATCAAGAAGGCCCTGCATCTCAACTTTTAGTTCATCAGAAACTTCCAAGCATGGTTTTATATTCCCACTTGCATGGGCTAAATGTTGCTTGATCTTATGAATACCTCCCCCACCAACCTCCTTTTGGCAATAATTGCAAACCATTTTTCCATCAATCAATTGACAATGTAGCCATGCTGGATCCCTCTTTTCTTTAGGAGCCATGGAAACAAATAAAAATCTGCAAATAAAAACACTATGTTTTTTTAATTGCTAGGAGAAAACAACAATAATTTTAAGGGGAAAACAACAACACTTTTAATGAGAGTACTCACTATGGCTTTTGGGAGTAAGTGCATAGTGTACATACCTTGAAATCTGCCCAAAAAAACAAGCTCTAAATCTGCCCAAGAAAACTTGTCCAAGTCAGCTCCAAATCAACTCTAAATATGCTCCAAATCTGGTCCAAGAAACTCAACAAAAGAACTCTCCAATTGAGCCCAACAATTAGCTCTTCAAATCAGCCTAGCAACCTCTCCAAATCAGCCCTGGAATCAGCTCTCTAAAATCAACAAAAACCCTTAGCTCACAAACTCAATAGAACCCAAATGAGTAGTGTGAGTGAAATAGAGGGGGTGGGGTTGCTTTTATAGCTTTATTAGGGGCTCTAGACAATTCTAGAACCTTCCCATGCATGCCCATTTTCTTATTTAAAAAAAAAATGTTTTCCCTCTCACTTTTCCGGTTGTAGGTCATCTTCACAGAACCGGTACGAAACCTGACCGGTTCGAGGAAAAAAACTGGTTCCGTACGAAAACGTTCAAAGGCGGTTTGGACCGGTGGGGTCTGTGAATCGGTCGGATAGGCCGGTTTTGCCGGTTCCGGTCCAGTTCTGGTAACCTTGGTTGCAGCAGAGGAAGGATATTGTATTGAGGGTGATTCTCAGTAAAACTCTAAGGCCGAGTAAGTAAAGAATGAAGTACCCTTTAGGGTTGATGTTCTGGAACATATAGTTGGAGGATCTCCATTTTGTTTTTGAAGAATAGCACCAAGACACCTTGATATCCAGGAGTTATGAACAATCATGAAAAATGCATCATTATGAGGGCATTTTCTCAAGCAGAATCCCCATTGGTGTACACTCTAAGGTATGCACTTGTATATATATATTATTTGCATCATTGTCATGAGGGTACTTGCAGGAGGAAGGAAGCCTTGCTGCAATCGTGGATCCAGAGGGATCTCAATGCATTCAGAGGAACAACACATTGGAAGAGAAGACTCCATGTTTGATTGTTTTAATTATCATGCCTCTAACCTACATTTCTAAGGTTGCTACATTACAAGTAAGTGTTGTAACTGTGACAACAATCCTTAAATTGTTTTGATTCTAGAGATGTACTCATGATTCTCCTCTAGGAGATATTCTTGTCTTGTTTCCTTTCATTTGTTTTCTTGTTCCAGGCAAGTTAACAACAAAGGAAGATGTTCATCCTTCAGACTTCAAAAGGAGTGACTTGACTCAGAGGGAGTCAAACTAATTGAGAAGAAGGAAGAGACATTACCTTCTCCCCTTCATCAGTTCAAAGGGAGACAACCATTATTCCAGTTGATCTAGCTACTCCAGTTGATATCCCTAGAGATATTGCAGTAGGGCATAAAAGGCCTGTCTAAGCTCGACAAACTCTGCAAGGGGCATAGGGACATGCAACCGATGGAAGTGTCGAGAAATATAAAGCAAGATTTGTAGCCAAAAGATTCCCACTAACAGAGGGAGTTATCTATGATGATACATTTGATCCAGTAGCCCGATACACTTCCATCCGTACTATCATCCATGAGTTGGAAACTACATCAGATGGATGTAAAGACAACCTTTCTCAATGGTGAGATTAAGGAAGAAGTTTACATCAAGCAACCAGAAGGATTCATGATATACGACGAGAAATCTCATGTGTACAGGTTGAAGAAAGCCTTGTATGGACTAAAGCAGACACTTCGTGCTTGGTACGAGAAGATGGATGGATTCTTGATATGTTTGGGCTTCAACAAGAGTGTTGCTAATCCAAACCTATATTATTACATTGTTGGTGACGAGAGCTTGATTTTGGTGACATATTCAGGAAGCCTTGTTGATGGATACAAGCAAGCTTTGACTTCTGATTTCGAGATGAAGGATCTAGGTATGATGCACTACTTCTTGGGATAAGAAGTATGACAGAGGACTGATGAGATTTTCATGAGTTAAGGAAAATATACAGTGGGGATATTAAAGAAGTTTAGTATGACATAATGCAAATCTATGCCTACACCGATGGTGATGGATTTGAAGAAAATGAATGATGATGATTCAGATGAGATTGATTCACAACTGATTGAATCACTGATGTATCTAGTTAACACCAGACCCAATGTATGCTATGCAGTGAATGAACTTAGTCAATTCATGAGTCAGCTGAGACAGACTCACTGGATAGCAACGAAACATGTATTGAGATATCTAGGAGGCACAGTTGGATATAGCCAGAGATATGCTTCCAGTGTAGACTTGAGTTTGCGGGGATATGCTGATTGGGAAGGGATCATAGTGGATCGGAAGAGCTCGTCCAGTTGTTGTTTTACCTTGGGCTCTGCCATGGTTTCCTGGTGTAGCAGGAAACAAAGCTCTATGGCCTTGAGTACCGCAGAAAGAGAGTATATAGCATTGAGTGTGGCACTCCATGAAGCAGTGTGGCTTCGCAAGCTTTTGACAGATTTATTTGATCATGAGATGGATCCTATTATTCATTGTGACAACCAGAGCTGTGTGAAGCTCTCTAAGAACCCTGTGTTTCATGATAGATCGAAACACATTGAGATAAAAAGAGATATGGTGCAGAGGAAAGTAGTACACGTGCAATACCTTCCTACACATGAACAAATTGCATATATCTTCACCAAACCGATTTCCAAGACAAAGTTCGAGTACTTCCGTGAGAGACTTGGCCTGGTGGAGAATACCTCCCTAGTTGAGAGGGAGTGTTGATGACTACAAGCCAAGACGAAGTTCGAGTACTTCATGAGAGACTTGTCTTGGTGGAGAATGCCTCCCTAGCTGAGAGGGAGTGTTGATGATTACAACTGCATGAGACATCCTCCAGGACACAGATAGAGTGAGTTGACCTGAGAGAGAGCCCATGAGTTGGGTGTGCCCATGAGAAGGGTGTGTGGTTCCTCTTTGAGACGGAGATGGAACGTTATGCCTCTGTGTGGGGTGAGGAAGCCCATGACCTGGGTGTGTGGTTCCTCTTTGAGACGGAGATGGAATGTTGTGTGCCCTTGTGGGGTGAGGAAGCCAATGAGCTGGGTGTGGGGTTCCTCTCTGAGATGGAGATGAAATGATGTACTGGTCTCCTCTGTGCAGAGAGTTGAGATGTTGTGATACTCCAGATGATTCTCTTGTGAGACACAATGAGAAAGCGGTCTGCTGAGTTGGACGTGCCTGTGGTTGAGCACAGGTGAACATGATCCTAGTGGCTGAGCACTAGTGAGTGTGATTCTCCTGTGAGAGGCACTGAGAAAGCGATCTGATGAGTTGGAAGTGCCTGTGGTTGAGCATAGGTGAACGTGATCCTAGTGGCTGAGCACTAGTGAGTGTGATTCTCCAGTGAGACGTAGTGAGATAGAGATGTGGACATCCCTGTCGCTGAGCACAGATGGATGTGCCCCTAGTGGCTGAGCACTAGTGGGTGTATGAGATCCCTTGCTATATTGTCCAAGAGTCAGACTTACATGTAACCCTTTGTGATGTAAAGGGTATAGGTCGACCCCACCATAAAGTAAAAGATAATTAATGTAAAAGATAATTAATATGGTAATTATTAATTATATTTTGAGTTATTGAGGTCAACCCTATTTGTTGATGATTGCACCTACGTGAGACATTCTCCAGCTTACAAACCTGAGAGAAAGCCCCTGAGAGGGGTGTGCGGTTCCTATCTGAGACAAAGATGGAACGTAGAGATGGCCTCCTCCTTACAGAGAGTTGAGAAGAACTCCAGATGATTCTCATGTGTAATGCAGTGAGAAAGGAGATCTGCAGAGTTGGACGTGCCTGTGGTTGAGCACAAGGTGAACGTGTGAAATCCCAAAGTGTTGGGTGCATCGTCATGAGAACAAAAATGAAGATGATGTATTAGCCTCCTCTGAGCAACTCCAGATGACTCCCCTGTGTAATGTAGTGGGAAAGAAGATATGTTAAGTGGACGTGCCTGTGGATGAGCACAGGTGAACGCGATCCTAGTGGCTGAGCATTAGAAGTGGTTCTTCTGTGTAATGCAGTGAGCTAGAGATATGGATACCCATATGGATGTGCCCCTATTGGATGAGCACTAGTGGGTGTATGAGATCCCTTGCTATATTGTCCAAGAGTTAGACCTGCCTGTAACCCTAATTGTAATGTAAAGGGTACAAGTCGGCCCCACCTTAATGTAATTGCTAATTAATGTAAAAGATAATTAATCTGGTCAATATTAATTATATTATGAGATAGAGAGGTCAACCCTGTTGTGCCAATAGACACTTCTATTGACAGGTTCAGTTTAGTATAAGTAAAGGTAAATTCCCCATTGAGGAATCATATCTTTTGTGTGTGTTTGGAAATTTGAGCAAGTACACCTTCTTGGGAAAAGTGCGCACCTCTCTTGGGTGCTAGTCTTCTAGGGTTTGTGACCACCTTTTTGTGTGCTAGGTTTTCTTGGTGGTGAAGGTCTTTCTCTTGAAGAATATAGCAAAGGATTGGCTGGGTTTTCTTCCCTTGTTGAGAAGGGTTTCCCAGGATACTTCCTATGTACTTGTGCATGGTGTTTCTTCTTGTGATCTTGGTTGCTGCAACAAATTGTCTATGGTTGAAGTAAAATGCTAAAATGGAATGAACTTCATGCTTAAGCCTAGCTTATTGAAAAATCAACACTATTGTGCCAATAGACACATCATTTGATGTGATAAGTCTTATATAAATAAAGGTGAATCCCCATTGAGGAAATATACTTAACATTGTGTCATCTCATGATTTCAGAAGTTGTGGTCTGAAATTATTAGAATTATAACACCCTCTTGTGTGCTAGGTTTGGTGATGGTGTGGGAGGTCTTTCTCTTGAAGAATATAGCAAAGGATTGGCTAGATTTTCTTCCCTTGTTAAGAAGGGCTTCCCATGATACTTCTTGTGTTCTTGTGCATGGTTATTCTTCTTGTGATCTTGGTTTGCTACAGTGGTTATGGTTCAAGTAAAAACTAAATAGAAAATTTAAAGTAAATGCATGAGCCATAGCTCATTGAAAATTCAACATAAACAAGGTAAAAGGCACAGTTTCCAAAGCAAATGTTTCATAATAAAAAATAACCTCTAATACACAGGCTAGAATGCCTGAAATATTAAAATGATACCCACCATCATACCTGACTTGTACCGCATGGAGCAAGACCCAAGTGACCTCTGGTGGCAAGTTGGTGTGGACGATGACTAGGTGTTGGATCACTGTGGTGGCAATGTAGGTCTCTGGTTGTGCAAAAGGGATATTGTTGGTCATGTGGCCTCTCGACACTCCATATCTGTAACCTGAGGGCCTCGAGACGCAATCTCCTTAGTTATCCACAAAATGGGGATAACATAGGGCATGTGGACAGTGCACAGGTTGATAGACAAAGATTGAGGGACGACATGATGCACTGTAGAGATGGCCCATATTTAGTCTCAGAGTTCACATTTAGGGAGATGGTCACGAGGGTGATGTATGATACATCTTGGGCAGGGTATTCCGAGAATTTGTATGAGTTTGAGGCACCACAGGAGATAGGGCAATTTTTTAGTGGGGTGTGTAAACTCTAGGCTTTGCTTGCATACATTTTCAGGAGTGAGGATGGCATATTTCTTTGTGCGGGTTGGCAGTGTTCTCGCACAGTTTGTAGCTAGGATAAAAGGCTATAAGATAGAAGGCCAAATTGGCGTAACAGGAACCAATCCCACCCAATGTCACCACAATGGGATGGTTCTTTCTTTTTAGGGAGGTTAGGCCCAAGGGAGACGTCCCCGGTGACCTGGGGTTTTGAAGAGGCAAAAGGCTAATAAGACCAAGATAAGGTTTTCCCCCTTCACAAGTCACCACCCAAACAGATAGTTCGGCCAAAGGCCAATTTAAGAAGTAAACCCCCCAAAGAAGTGTACTTGCTTGGAACAAAGCAACAACAAACTGATATGTGCAAGCTATTTCAATGGGTTAGTAGTTCATAAGACTATCTGATAAATACATATAAGCAATTTGCAATAAATGTTGACGAAGTCAATGCTTATCAATATCAATGAAAAGTTATAACACTTTACCAATAAATATTGGAACAATGTAGCATTCAATGTAACCAATAAACACCTTATTCGATTAATGCTTAAACCATCATTCAATTGCTCTTTAAAACAAAAAATTGTTGCATTAAAGATGAAATAACCAATGATGACGTCAACAACTAGGGTTAGTGAGTTAGTTAAGTTTTCAGGTTTAGAAAGTTTTTGAGAGTGTTGTAATCAAGTTTCACTTCAACGTTAGAGGACTTTAGATCAGTGCCTTAGGGTTTAATGGAGTCAAAGGTGAAGGACACAAGAGTTTAAGGAGGACGGCTAAGGACTAGAGAGAAGAGTTGTGAAGTGCTGCAATGGTAGGGCCTCAGAATCAAAACCCTAGGGGAGAGAGGCTCACTCCGATGTTGCTATAGCAAGGCCTCGTGCTCTCTCCTCCTTCCTTAGGTCAATTTGGCAAAACGACCCTAAGTGTAGATAACCTAGGCCTGGGATGTCTTCTTCCTCTTGAGTTTCAAATGGTATGGCTAGCATAAAGGAGGAAGAAAAAGGAGTGTAGCTACGGCTAGGCTCTTTTTTCCTTTTCAATGGCTGAAAATTTCTCTATCAGGGGACATGAGACAAGGACCTTCTTGTGTGCTTGTCACCTAGGGTTTTGATTCAACAAATTATAAACATATGCAAGAAAATAAGACTACAACCATTCATTTAAGAAGTTTTGCAGAAAAATACTTACAATTCATCAAGAAATAACCATGCAAACCCTAGTTGTAACACCTTCCTTCAAGAGAAACACCATAGAATGCCAAAAATAGGCCAAAATGCATTCTTAAGTACTCAAAGGTGCCCCATGGTGTGGTGAATGTTGTTTTATTTTGATCCTCCTTCCTCACCAACACTTGATTATAACCAGAGAAGCCATCCAACATGGACATTATTTTGGATCCAATTACCCTTTGCAATAGGGTCTCCATGTTGGGTAGGGGGTAATTATCTTTAATGCACTCTAGATTTAGATTTTTAAAGTCAATGCAGAGTCTTATTCCTCGGTTTTTCTTTCTAACCACCACTAAGTTAGAACACCATGAAGAATGCCTTGTTGGAGCAATGATGCTAGCATCCAACATCTTTTTAAGTTCAGCTTAAACCAATGGTGCTAACCTAGGATTTATTCGCCTAAGTTTTTGGCAGAATAAATCGTCATGAAGGGTGACGTCCTCGGCCTTCCAAGGCCAACGTTCCACTGAAAAAGGGCACAACCCCCCTAGGTCAAGCTCTGTTGGGGTGCCTCTGCAAGACGTCCTCCTTCTCTATTGTGCAAACCCCTCTATCTTGTCTCTGCCCCCTGCTGGGGTCTCACCATCCATCGGGTGGGCTCTTCAGCCCCATGGAGGTCCGAACTAATCATCTCCCCATGTGTACCTGTCCAACATGGTACCTGTCCATCGGGCATGATCCTGCACATCAACAGCTACGCCCTCCAGGGGCTCATAAGTCACAGGGATCATAGCAATGTCAATCACATCTCATCATCAATGTTGTTAAACATGTGCATAAAACCCCTATTATCCCAGTTAAAAGCTCAAAGACATTATACAAGCCTGCAATACAAGTTTGGGGAAAGTGACAGGGCGTCCTATTGGGCTAGTGTCCACTGGAAAAGAAAAGTTCTCGGAAAAGACTTCATCTAAGCCATGTAAGCGGGTGATGTGGATAAGGGATGTCCTAACAATGGGTGCAATGGAAGCAGGGGAATGCAAAGTTTTACCTGTGGGTGCCTTTGTAGAAGGCGAGCTGCACCTGTCCTGGATGCAATTTTTCCAAGCCCAATTCATGCCTTTTATTCTTTATTCTTATTGCTTTTTCTTCAAGAAGCTAATCGGGGGACACTGCCCTGGCGTGGTGATCAGTGGTGCCAGCGTTACCCACAAGTACTTTCACAGAAATGAGAAGGCTGGCTCGTGATGAGCCCCCCTTTCTCTTGGCCATGCAACCAAGAGTCACTACCCTGGCGTGGTAACTAGCTGCTAGTAGTGTCATAGGCTTAATAACCAACTAGACTTAATAGGACACCTTTACCGACCCATCTTCGCCATTTAAAACTGGGACTAGAGGAAGCAACGAAAAGGTGATAGGCCGGGGACGATCTCGTGGCGCTCAACGTCCTTTTCCATGAGTACTCTTTTTCTTGGGCTGACCTGTGGAGCTAGGGTAGGCCTCGTTGCCATACTTCTTGAGCACCCAACAGTTACTTGGTAAAAGCGGGGGGAGTATTGAGTTGACACTTAGATAGGATTGAGACTTCACTTAACTTTTTTTTAAATCAATCCTTAATCTACAACTTTTGGGCAATCAATTTAATATTCTTTTGGCAGTCTACATTTACACTTACAAGCACTTTCTCACTATTACATTTACATGCAAGTTATCTTTATGAGTTATGGATTAATTATCTAAGTGGTTATATCTGTGTTTTGGAACACTTTCCTTTTCAAGCATTTCTCATTTAAATTGTTGTTCCTATTTTGGTGTGATCCATCAAGAAGTTGTGCATCCTCTTGGAGGCACTATCTTGTTGGATCTTGAGTGATTTGTGTGCCATTGAAAGCGGTCCAATAGAGTAAGTGCATCCTTTTGAGGAGACACTCTATTGTGAGCATGCTTGGCTTGTATGTTGATGGATGTATCTTCCTGAATATCTTTAATTCCTGCACATACAAGTAATTGTTAGTTGGTGCCCAATATCATTGTATTTCTATATCTTGTATCTTTTGTATCTTTGTTTAGCATTACTTTGTCGTAATCCTTAGACATTCTTTATTGTATCTTTGTATCTAATTTGTATCTAGTCTACATGTAATCTTTGTAAACTTTGTAACCTTGTGTAAACAACTTCCCGTAACTTAGTTGACCCCTTGCCCAATCTTAGGCACTAGTCTTAGTTGTCCTAGGAAAAGGCTTGCCTGACATATTAATTGTTGCACTTGCATTTGCTGCCTTTGCATCATAGGCTAGATTTCCCCCAACCTTTCTAACTAATTAAAACCAACTCCTAGAACTTAAACGTTAATCTCATCTAGTAACTAGGGTCTACCGCCCTTGGCTTCCCTAGGAGTAAGCGTAGATGGAAGAGGTTCAAGTCAAAGTGACAGCGTGGGCTTTGAACCTAGGCATTGTGCCTCCAAGGACACACTAAGTGAGCAAGACTTAGCTCACGTTTGCAAGTGTGTATAAGGACGACAACAAGGCCTAGGTTGGAATCTGTTATTTTGGGACCTCTCCATAGCTATCAACCTATTTTGCAAAGCTCTAAATTGAGTAGAATGAGTTGCCTCCATTCTTTTAACCATTTTTGTTATGGCCTTTAAAGGGTCATAAGTAGAATCTTTATTATCAGGAGCAACTGCTTTTTCTTTGGACTCTGACTGCCTAGAAGAACTACCCCTTGTAAAACCTGGAAGATTTGATTTCCCTGAGGATTGCATATTCTTTTCAATCTTTATAGCTGCTTCTTGAGCAATTTTGAGGTTGATGGGTTCCTTATCTCTTAACTAATATCTCATTTCACCACCAAATGCCTCAATGTAGTAGATCAAGATAGCATTGTCAGGGTGCTTGATGTCTGTATGCAAACTTGAAACCAAATCATTGAATTTTTTGTTAAACTCTTCCATAGTTTCATTTTCATTTTTCTTGATTGTGTTGAGGGTAGCTAACAGATGTCAATGATCCCTTTTCTCCCCCCATTTTTCAGTGAAGGCATCTAAGAGATCTTTCAAGGTTTTGAATTTGTCATTTGGGCAGTGTTCATACCAATCTGAAGCATCATCTTCTAAGGATAAAAAAATATTTTCATTTTGACATCTTCATGATCATGTGCAACAGACCATTTATTTATGCATCTCATAAAAGACTTAACATGCATTTTAGCACTAACAACATTGTTTCCTTGAAAACTAGGTAACTTTTCAATTGTTTTTTTAGGAATTGGATGAGGATATCCATTTATATTAGAAAAGTCACAAGGTCATATATAGCCATTTCTAAGATACAATTATTAACAAAAAGCAAGTGAATATCATAAATAGACTTGGATCCTAAATGATTAAGGATTCTATGAGAAGTGGCTTTGGCTAACCTCCTCTTGTAAACTTGTTCAGGTTCGGGGATGAAGTTAACTAGGCCTTCTGAATTCCTTCTTGTAGAATACTTAGTCAAATTGGAAATTAGTGGAGTCACCAGATGATGAGTCTATTTGTGATAAACAACAAGCCTCAAATAAAAACTAAAAAACAAAAAGGGAAAACAAGTCGTGTTTCGGGAATAGAAAGATTTATCCACGACAATGATGCCAAAAATGTTGCCGCCTTTATACACATTTGGGTTATCGTGGAAGAAATCTTCAATCCACTCAGTGTGTCCTTGGGGGCAAGTCTTGAGTCAAGGTGCTCTCACCTGATCCTCGACTCCTTCGTCTAGGCCAACTCCTAGCGAAGCCAAGGGGGGTAGTCCTTAACAAAAATACTATGGCTTTTAAGCTAATCTAAGAAAATAAACCACTCTAGGAGTTTATTGCAAAACAAAACACTTACAGTGAAGTATTCAACACATTCATTCGATAAATAAGATAATCATTTATAATAGAACAGATGTCCAACCATAGAAGATGCATGTACAATAAAGTAAATGATACAATATCTGCAAGTGTTGTAACAATTATTAAACAATCATCATATTATGAATGAAATACTGCTTATGAAGCAAAAAGTTGTGAACATGAAACCAGTGCCTTAAAGGTATCGTGGGCAGCTCTTGAATCGTGTGTTTTATTAAGATTTATTGAAGGTAGATGAATGAAAATGTGTGGCCTCTTTAGAGGCTATCTTTTTGTTTGGAAATTGTTGATGATTGCAGGTTCATGAGACATTCTCCAGAACGTTCTCCTCTGGACTGAGTTGAGATGATCTGTGAGAACGCCTATGTGATAGGCTAGTCGTACTACTCGGGACTGAGTTGAGATGACTTGTGTTGGTCTCCTGTCGTGCACCTCTGGACAAAGTTGAGATGACTTGAGATGGTCTCTTGTCGGACTCCTATGGACTTAGTTGAGTTGACTTGAGATGGCTCTCCAGTTCGTACTCCTATGGATTTAGTTGAGTTGATTTGTTTGAGAGTGACGTCCCCGTGGCTGAGCACAGGTGGACATGCCCCTAGTGGCAGAGCACTAGAGGATGTGTGAGATCTCTTTCTATATTGTCTAAAGAGTAAGACTTTGGTAAAACCCTAATTTGTATTGTAAAGGGTACAAGTCGGCCCCACAATGAAAAGATAATTAATATTGTGTAAAGATTAATTATATTATTAAGTTGTACAAGTCGGCCCTATTGTGCCAATAGACACGTCTATTTGATGCACTAGGTCTTGTATTTATAAGAGAGTTAGATCCCCATTGTGGATCACTCACTTATCATTATCTCATTCTCTCAACGCCTACTTGTAGGGCTGAAGTGCACACTTATCTTATGCGCTAGTCTTCTTGGTCATAGAAGCACCCTCTTGTGTGCTCTAGGGTTTGTGGTGTAAAGGATCTTCTCTTGGCAATATAGTAAAGGGTTGTTGGGTTTTTCCCTTGTTTGAGAAGGGGTGTCCCAGGATAATTTCTTGTGTCTTGTGCATGGTTACCCTTCTTGTGATCTTGGTTACTGCAACTATTATATTGTTGCATTGTTCATGGTTCAAGTTCATACTAAATTGAAAAGAAACTACATGTGCTTGAACTATCATTAAAAATTCAACAGAAATGTGCTGAGGACTTACCGAAACCCCAAGGCTTCACCAGTAAGATCAATGAAGGTGTCGAATGTCCAACACGGGGAGTACCTAGATCTCAAAGTTCCCGTCTGACTTCACACACTCCTTTCATGTGGTTTCCCTCGCATCAAGATGGCTACTATCAAGGTTTCTCTAAATAAACTACTCCACACTAACGACCCCGGTTCTGATGAATCCCAGGATCGAGCTAGGCTCGCAAGGGTTCAGAGCATACACCGGGAACTGCAGGGAAGGTTTATTTTAAAACTGAAAGGAAAATGCAAAAAACTTGAGATGTTTTCTAATTACTAAAAGGGGAAATGCAAACTAAGCTAGCATAATAATTACTTTGCTTAAGTGAAAAAAGTAGTGATTGCTTGAATGATTAATTTTCTTAAATTGTGTGTTTTGAATGCAAATAAAGCAAGAAACTCAAAATGAAAATAAAGCACACAACCACCACCGATCCCCCTAAAGGGGATGGCAAAACTGGGCACTAAAGGCCTGCTTTTATTAATGCCTATTACACTTCGAGAAAATGAATTCTCTTTTTTCTTTTTATGAATTTTGGATCCTTATAGAATGGATCAAATTATTAACAACAATTACAAAGAAGACTTTCTAAAGTCTTGGTCTTCAAAGGGTCCAACTTGGAGTAGAATTTCGTCAGTTTTGCTTCAAATTCGTCAATGTTCCCCCCTTGTTTTGTGACGGACCTGCTAAAAACCAGCAAAGGAAAATGATTAGATGATGATAGAAAATACTATAAGAAAGTAAAAATAAGATGAACAAATTTGACCAAATTTTCTTGATATTTTCTCATGCAAAAATGCTAATTTTTTGGGGTTTCTAGAGGCTTTAGATGAGGCTAAACTAAGCCCTCTTAGATGTTTTTTGTTGGCTGTCCTAAAACAACAACATAAAACTTCTAATTAGCTAGATATTAAAAGCAAAACATATTCAACTTTCTATCTTGAGATTAGGATATGAATTTCAGAAAATTGCAAGAAGAAACTTAGATCTATTTTTCTGATTGAAAGAGAAATAAAACTAGATCTAATACTTGCGCATGCAATGCTAGATGCTAAAAAGTTATCTTTAAATTCAAATCTAGCTAATATGCCAGCGAAAAGAGAAAAGGAAAGAAAAAAATTCTGATTTTCGGAGCCTTTCCTTGAGCTTGTGAATCTTTGGGCTATGGGGTCCCTTTGGTGTGAGGAAGAGGGAGGAATGCCTTCTTTTGAACTCCTTGGAAAAACACTAGATGCAATCTAGCTCTTTTGCTTTTCCAAGAATGAGATCTTGCATGCTTCAGAACAACTCGCAAATACCTGCAAAAGATTGGTGTTTCCTACAAAAGAGACTTCATTTAAATGTTAGTTTAAGCAAAAATCAAAACATGCAATACAAGCATTAGATATAAGTCAAATCTGCCTGATTTCTCAAGGGGAACTTCTTACAAACCCAATGAAGAGAAGAAGAAAGTGGAAAATCAAGAGTCTTCTAATGATGGCATAAAGGAGCTCACCCAATTAATTAAGCAAATGGAGATTAACCATGCTAATCAGATGACAACCATGCAAAATAGGTTGATAGCCATGGAGAGGGTTCAAGCTAATAGACCCCATCATAAGCCAAATGATAAGTGTCCAAAGAGACCTCCACCTCAAGAGCAAAGGCCACCAAATCCTTTTGAGTCTACTTACTTGGTTGATGACCAAGTTATCCCATATTGTAGGCCTTGTGGAGAATTTCATGAAGAATCAACTTGACCAGTCTTCCTTGAAATTTGTGATGAAGAAGGGTCCTCTAAGTCAGAAAATGAGCAAGTTAACATGCGTGGTTGAAAATATAATGTTGGCATGAATGAATGGATGGACATAACCATTATAAACAAATATGCAAAGTATCTCATGTATATAGCAAGGGTGCACATAACCAAATAGCACTGAGTGCAATCCATCTTTGAACCAAATACATCAACAAAGAGGCTCTAAATGGCCTCTAGAGTCATTGCCTATATTAGGATCCTCATGATCAATATCGCCCTCTTAGCATTAAAATAAGATAGAAAAAGCTTAACATGCCTAGTCAATGATTTTGCTTTAGTGAAGGGTGCATTTTTACTAGGGTCATGACAGAGGAGATCAATAATCAATGCCACCAACATCGAGGTGCTTATGGCTTGGTGCTCTTGATTAAATGTCAATTCCATACCCTCATACATGATAGAATCCAATGGAAAGGTTGCGATCCCGCCAATCTTGAAATCCTGAAATGACCCGGATTGTAAAAGGAACGTAATGGGAATGGCAAGTAATGTGACAAAATAGAGTAAATGCGACAAAATCAAATAAGGAAAATAATATGGAAAGAAATAAACTTTTTTATTTAATGGAAGAATATTTAGAACTACGTCATGAATGGAATCATCTCCTTTATAATGAGAGGCCCATATATATAGTAATTACAGGGTCCTCGTAGGAGTCATGTCTTTTCATTATTTAATTGTTATTTGTTCATGTCTTTTCTCCATTTATTATTATTCTTTTTCCCACCAAATACCATGGGTGTATATTCGCAATGGTAAAAGAAAACAATTACCATGGTGATTTGGTGGAAGAGGTGGATGGCCACCAATTTCCACTTGGACCAATCCTCCCCCTTTAGGAAGCAATGGTCCCCATTGCGTCAAGTTCCCTCGGGATATGGAGAAAATTTTGCTGAATCTGAATTTTGGTGAGTCGGTTGCCTTGCTGAAGTAGTTGTCCTTCTTGTACTTGACCTGTGGACGGATGTCATGAACATGTGGGTGGAGGTGCTGGATCTGTTCAATAGAACCGACTGCATAATCTGCCTTGGTCTAAGTGTGGGAGGACTCTATCGGTGAAGATGAAGCAAGAGTATCTTTGTGCTCTCCTACAATCTTTTCAACCTGCTTCTATTGGATAGAAAGGGCTTGGGCCAAGGCTCTAGTGGTCGCAATGTCCTTTTGTTCACCTTCTGACCGAATCGTGAAGAGGCTAAACTTTGCGGTATGATAGATTACTTTGCGGCATTGTTTTCCCGATATAGTAGTGAGAACTACCTCTGGTACCCTATAGAGCTGACCCCCCAGAGTAACAATAACACTATGAGGCCGATACTCATAAATAGCATGACGCTTCCACATAAATGGCTGGCCTAAAAGAACATCACAGACTTCCAATGGGGCAACATCACACAATACCTCATCCTTATAGGGCTTGATGCCGTAGGACAGACGACACTATTGGCCAACTGCTTGACGACCTCTATTGAGCTGAGGTTCTTTTGGCTTTCGCTATCAACAATGAAATGTAGTGGGGTCCCCTTCACCCACATCTGTGAATGGAAGAGGCGCTCCCCCTCCTCAGGCTCCTTTGGTTCTTCTGGTTGGATTGTTGTCGTCGTGATTGTAGCAGTGGGTTTTGCATCAATGATCTGTTTTCTTTTATTGTTTTCTGAATCAGATTCTGAGTCGGGGCTTGGCTCTTTTCCTTTGAGCTCACACTACTTTCCAGTGTCCTTCGTTTTCCTATTTCCCTTCTTTTCCTACAGCTTGGATTGGTTGTCTTGAGGTTGGTCATTTTGTGAGTTAGGGCCACCTTTACCATGCTTCGGTTGTTGCGGATTTGCAGACCTGAACTCCCGCTTGTTTTGCTGCTTAAACTTCTGCTCAATTTTGACAACATATTGATAAGCAGTTCCCAGTGACGAGATGTCCAAAAACTTATTTTTGTTTGGATGTACTTGTGTAAACCCCCACGGTATTTTAGAACCAGATGTCGCTCGGAGTTTTTGATACCCAACTTGGTGCGCAAGGTGTGGAAAGTATTTGTGAGCTTCGACACTATTTCGCTCCTCTCTTGACGTAGTGTGGTACATCTCATGTATTGGTTGTCATAGTTTCCAGTAGGGTAATATTATTCCTTAACGACATCCATAAAAAATTCCCAAGTGGGTTCGGCCTCAAACATTCTAGACTCCTCTGTGGAATTTTTCTCACAGTAAGTTTCCCACCAATTTTTAACATGGGGGATAGCCTTAATGAGCACAAAGGTGATATTTTCTCTATTGGAAAAACTGTGGATAGAGAAATAACCTTGTAGCAGGTTTAACCACTTTTCCAAAGCATCCACATCTATCTGACCTTCAAACACAAGAATATCAAAATTAATTTGTACCTTGAAAGGGGCGGTGCTTCCAAAGTGGTCGTTTGACGAAGATGCGTTTGTTGTTATCGACAACTGTCGAAGCATTTGGGAAAAATTCTCCATCATTTTGTCCCTTTGTCACGTGAGGGCTTCCTCGAGCAACAAATTGATATGATCTCTTGCTTTGTCTTCCCTCATTTCTTCTGCCATGGGAGGTTGCTTGGGTGGGCGAGATAGGTTGTCCTCAAGAGAAACAAGCTCAAGAGCCAACTCTCTATACCTTGACCTCGTCCGGGATATGCACTAAGAACAACAAGGAGCAGACTGTTCTGATACCACTGATTTGGATTGTAAAATGAGCGAAATGGGAAAGGCAAGTAATGTGACAAAATAGAGTTAATGCGACAAAATCAAATAAGGAAAATAATATGGAAAGAAATAAACTTTTTGATTAAATGGAAGAATATTTAGAACTACATCATGAATGGAATCATCTCCTTTATAATGAGAGGCCCGTATATATAGTAATTATGGGGTTCTCGTAGGAGTCATGTCTTTTCATTATTTAATTGTTATTTTTTCATGTCTTTTCCTTATTTAATTGTTATGTGTTTTGTTTTTCAAATACCATGGATTACAAAAAAACCATGGGTGAATTTCCATGGGTTAAAAAACAAAACTACGCACATGGATTTTCTCCATTTATTATTATTTTTTTTCCCACCAAATACCATGGGTGTATATGTTGATGTTTTGGTAGCTGCGGGAGGTATTAACCTCCACATCTAACCTATGACTTAGAATAGAATATTCCAGAAGCAAGTGAACCATTAAACATATGTGTGGAAACCCTAGAAGACAAGTTGACCTAGCAGAATAAATAATATTAGAATATTATATTCCAGAAATACAAGTCGACTCCATTGGAAAAAGATAAACAAAAAATATAATTACAAGAAAGTCAGGTCAGCCCAGCCAGAAAAGTCACTGGACAGATTAATATAAATAGAGGACGTTTTAGCTCATTTGTACACCCAGTTAGTGTGCAAGTCTTGTGGAGAGCTGCAGTTACAACTGCAAGGAGGAATAAGGGCAGATGGTCATCTCTTGGTCTTGGTCTCTCTCTTGGTGATATTCTTGGTGATATTCTTGCTAAGTATGGCACAAGTTTGTGAGAGAGAGTAGTGCAGTTGTGTATGGTACTTGTTCTATGAATATGGAGACTTTCTCTCTTGTGTGCTACCCTGGGAGAAGGAGCCCTCTACTTGTCTTGAGTTGTTGTTGCAGTTAGCAACTAGGGTTTATCTGTTGGTTCTGGAGTAGGTTTGTCGGAATTTTTCTAAGTAAAGGTTAGTGTGCTCAAGGGTGGCATATGTGAATGCCTATGGTTGGGTGACAATGATGTGACATTGTCTATGGTTAAACGAGCATATCAAAATTTCAACAGTATATTCCCGATGGTAAACAGAAACAATTACAATGTTGATTTGGTGGAAGAGGTGGATGGCCACCGATTTTCACTTCGATCATGAAAATTGTTAAGTTTGTTGAATTTTGAATGGGATCTAAAATTCTACTTTCTCCATATGAAGTCCAATAAGGTTGGAACTACTCAAACATCCTGAAGCAATTAATGGTTATGTTAACAATTGAAGTAAAAGTTGACATTCTCCTTTATCTTTCATTTTCTGAAATGAAAAATAAAGGAGAATGCCAACTTTTACTTTAAGTATTCAATATTATTGTTAATTACTAGGGTGAGTGAAATGGAGGGCGGGGGGCGTCTTTTAAATAACATTAGTAGGGCCCTAGGGTTAGGTATTGTGCTTGCAAATAACTTAATGTATTGTTTTTTTTAAATATTAAGGTTTGGTGTTCCCTAGTTGCACTGTACGACGTTGTACCAAACTGGCTTGTTTTATATGGAATCGGCCAAAAATGGTCCTGTTGCCGCCTTATACACACCTGGGAGACGTGGAAGAAATCTTCAATCCACTCGATGTGTCCTTGGGGGCAAGTGAGAGTTAAGGTGTTGTCACCTAATCCCCAACTCCTCTGTCTAGGCTAACTCCTAGTGAAGCCAAGGGGGGTAGTCCCTAACAAATATACTAAGGCTTGAACTAAACTAAGTACAATAAATGAATCTAGGAGTTTATTATTTCATTAACCAACATAAAGTAAAAATACATAGATCAATTATTCACCACGATATATATATCAAACATGTACTTGCATAAAATGATACTTAAGATACAATTGTTAGATGCAAGTAAAATCAAAATTGCTTCAAGTAAATGACTGAAAAGTAAAATGAAGCATATGGCTTTGCAAAGTGTGTAGATGAGACCAGTGCCTTAAAGGTAATCGTGGGCAGTGTAGATCGCGTATTTTATTAAGGTAAATTGATGTTGAGTTAATGAGAGTATGTGGCCTCTTTGGAGGCTAGCTCTTTGTTTGGAAACTTGCGGAAGAGCTTACCGAAACCCAAAAGGTCTCACTAGTAAACTCACTAAAAGTGTTGGATGTCCAAAACGGGTGGGAAACCAAGTCCCGAGAGGGTCCGCCTTACTTCGCAGGTCACTTTTAGGCATTTTCCCGCGCATTAAGCTAACTACTTCAGAGATTTCCCTAATTATTCTATCACCACTGACCAGTTCAACGTGTATGAAACTTATTCCCAGCAGATCGAGACTAGCTCGCAACTAGAAGGGTCAGGAACCGCATTGAGAGCTGAGTGGAATTGTTTATTTTAAACAAGTAAGCAAATACTTAAATTGAAATGTTTTCTAATTACTAATGTCTTCACTGACCAGTCTCTTTGGAGGAGCTGAGGAGACAGGTTATTTGCCAAATTGAAAATTGCATAAATTGAAGCTAACTAGCAACTAGTGTTCTACTTTGCGAAAATGAAATCTAATCTAAGTTGTGATTTATTTTAGCCTTTAGAACTGATTGTGAGTTGATAGAGCACTTAAAACAAAAAGACAAAATGAAGCAATCTAAGACAAAAGATCCCAAAACACAACACACCCCCCCAGGGGGGGAAAGCAAAGCGAGGTCTCCTTTGGCTCACTGATTTTATTATCTCGGTTACAATTGCTCTTTGAAGAGTCTTGAGATCTCTTTAAATGAGAGATATGGACCCTTACATATGGATTAGTAAAGAAAAAATTGTTTTTACAATAGTTTCCAACAATATAGGGCTGCTTTCAGGGTCTTAGGAACTTCAAATCTTCAAATTTTCGGTAGAGTATCCTCTTGTCTTCGTACCAACCTGCACAAAACAGTGAACAAACAAGATGCAAATATGGCCAAAAACACTTCAAGAGTGTCTTTGGTTATTAGTGTATAAAGCTCAAATTTTCTAAGTAAATTCCTATAATAAACTAGCAAAATTCTAAGTCTAAACTAGCTGAGAAAGAGTCTTTTCCTACTGATATTCTTTGCTTTCCTAAAACAGAAAATAAAGAAAGTAAGATTTGCTCAAATTTGATACTTAAACCCTTTAAAAATAAACTATCTTTATCCTTAAAAAATTCAGCAAGAAAGAGGGACTAAGATAGTATATTGCAAGCTACAATAATAGATCTAATCTACTTGCCTTTAGTTTGCAAAAGAAAGATAACTTGTAGTACTTCTATGAATGGAAATCTTACTCTGTAAATAAAATAACCAAACATAAAATTTTAGCTTTTGATTTGAGAAAGAGATGAGACAAAAAAATTCCTTAAACCCTTGGAATACTTAGGTAAAAATGGAGTCTTCTTGGCATAGAAAGAAGGGCTATTGTCCTTCAAGATTTGGAGAGAAAGTAAGATCAAGCAAACTCATCCAATCCTCCAAATGAGACCTCTAAACTTCACAACACTTGCAAGAAACCTGTTAGATCTTGGTGTTACCTACAAAGAAACTCAATGACACATTAGTTAAACAAAACATAAAATGCACGTTTAGATCTCTAAGATAGATAATCAATAGGAATAAGAATTCAAACCAGATTTACAATCCTATCCTTTATGAGTAATAGTACTCCTTACAAAGGCCAAATTCAACAAATTGCATAAACAAATGAAATAAAATAATATCACCTCATAAAATTGCACTTGACAACGAGCAACCACACATAGATCCACACCAAATTAGCCTCCAAAGCCTTTTTATTCCAAATGTGAAAGATAAAACATTGTTACAATGGCACAAATCCCAAGCTCCAACTAGCTTTAGCAATGGGATAGTGCTTCTTTATAGCAATGGGTGAAAGATGAGGAGGGCGCACCACTTGGTGAAGAGGGGTGCACAACTTGGAAGTGTAAGGTATGCCAAGTGTTGAGGTGGGGCTGCCACTTATCCAATAAACTCCCACGATTTTCCACATGAAGGGATTAGGTGGATAGGAGGCTGCCACCTATCAAATAGTGGGTGAGTTCACATGTGGTGCGCCACCTCTCTCAAGGAAGGCACACTTCCACTTGACCCGCATTCAAAAGTCAACCAAATCTTTACCCAATCAACTCAAATCATATCTAGAATGAGTCTTGTGGCTGCCACATAGCCTTTTAGGCTTTATTTCATCCAAAAACATATCCCCACATGTTTCCCCAAATTTAGCCTTTGCTGATTTTAATTGATTTATTTCGATTTTTTTGGGTTTTTTGAGTAAAATTGATTTTTAAGTTATTAAAATCACTAATTTTATTCAACCAAGTGGGTACTTAGGTAATATGAGTGCTCTAGGTCAAAAAATGAGCACCCCCAAGGCATATTAAGTCCCCTAGTACCACTTTTTTAATACATCTTTATTTCTTAATTAAAAAATCTCGTTTTGCAGGAAATTTTTAATTAACGGAAAAAATTAAAAAAAACCTAAGGGGGACTTAGCACATTTCCATAAGAATCTAGGAGTATGTTTAGCATGGTAATGTACATTAGACACTAGGCTTAGATTCATGCTAAGGCCTAACCATGTGTATATACTCCAGCTCTGGAGGGATTGAGTGAAAAACTCATAAATTATAAATTGCCTGAAAACGGCAAAATATAATAGATAAGTAAAAAAAACACTTCAGAGTAACAACTCATGCCTAAGACGAAAGTGGCTAAGACCTTTTACAAGTTCATCATGCAACATCTCTTACAATTTTTTATGGAAATGTGAAAAAGTTGGTCTTTATTGATCAGTTGAACTTCTGAACTCTGAACTTTGAACAATAAAAGTTCAATATTTGGTTGCTCGCTGGAATTCCATCCTAGTGCAACTTTGATGGATAACAAGTCCAAAACCCCGAACCAGATTGAACCGGAAAGGCACCGAAATCGGCTAGTTTTGCCAGTTCTGGTCCAGTTCTAATTAGTGTTACCAACATCGCGATAATATTGCGACGTTGACGATATTATCTTCAAAATCAGGGTTGGCAATATTTTTCGATATTTTCATTCTTACAACATTGTTTTTCATTCCTACGACATTTTCCGATTTTTTCCCCGATGTTGCCAATGTTTTCATTTTCGGACCCTTGGCGATATTTTGCCAATGCTGATGTTTGCAACATTGGTTCTAATAACACTGGTTCAAACCCCAGTGGCATAGAGGTCGGAATGAATTAAAAGAAACGTTTACCCTTAACCAAAATATCATTCTTGAGCCAACAAACATAGTAAAGAAAAAGATAAAATTTCAATAATTGGCATAACATCATATGAAGGAATCTTTCCAATTAGAGTATGGAATATGGAAACTCAGAGTTATAGTAGTAATAATATGTTCTAGGCATTTAGTAAAAATTTTTTCCAGAAACCGTGGAGTTGAGAATGGGTACTTGATCTGCCTTGATTTTGATAGAGTAATAGGCTGAAGCGGTTAGTGGTTTTTGATGATCACTTAAAAGTTAATTTACCATCATCCTTGAAGAAGCCAATTTGATTTATGATTCAATGTTTTCAGCATGTCTCTGGATCAACTGTATTTGGGATGCTGATTTCAACACACCGTATATTTCTTATTTTTCGTTTTTCCTTTCTTGGATTATTTTTAGTTCTTTTGTTTTCCCTCTTCTTTTTGCTTGTTCTTTTGTACTATGAGATTTGATTTTGTGAAACTTCATAGTTTTATTGGCAGTTCTCTCTCCTCGTCCGAGCATTTTACTAGAAGAATTATTGTCTTTACAATTTTACTTATTATCCTTCATTAGTGGTTTTAAACATATTATTGTTCTTATATCATAATTTTCTGGTAAGTGACAAATTTAACCTATTGCGTCATCTGACTTCATATTGGAAGGGCAGTATGGCAATGTGACACTAATTTTGCTAGAATAGAGCCAGCGCTGGTGACTATGCATAATTTTAACCACTGTGGTGCATTAGGACAACACAATATTGAATTGCTAAACACAGCATGGCATTGGTAACCACTGGTATGCATGATGTGTCACAGTGATGCAGCACTAAATTGCTGACATAGCACAACCTTGGTTACTGATAGGGAAGTCACCATATCATTAAGCATCTCTGTGAGTGCTGTCCAGCTAATCATGGTGTAGCGCTGGTACATCTAATCATGGTGTAACACTACTACATTTAGATGAATACAACTTGAGTAAAAACATGGTATAAGACAGATTTTACATAGCTTTTAGTTAAATACCACAAGGTGCATTGGGCAAAGCCGCATAAGAATTTGGCAGTGTGACATACCAGTTGGCAGAGCCATTTAAATATTGATACTTTTGTTTTTTAAGCAAAGGTTAGACCTATGTTACTATGATACTATTTATATGAGTGATCAGGAGACTTGCACTTTAACTATGATAACTCCATGTATGTAATGTTGTTGGCTTATCTTCGATCGTTTCTTAATAACAGTACTTGCTGATAACAAAATCAATATCATGCTATTTTTAGATATTCCTGTGAAAATGATTCATATCATGAGATGTTAATGAGGTTTGACTGATTTGTAATCTGATTTGCAGGTGGAGCCAGCAATAGGTGCTGCAATGCTGGCATGGAACTTCTATATGAAGGCCTCTTCAGAGGAAAGCATTAAAGATAGGTGATATAAAAAGATTCTATGTAATTATCTTCTTTCTTGTCCAGGCTAGCATTAAGTAATAAGTGATAAAAGAAAGAATTTAGTATGCATATATGTGAAGATAAAGGCTTGCTGCTTCCATCCAGACTTTGTGGAATATCACTTTTTGGCCATATGTAGTAATGAGTTGGTTTTGGCCTTACCCYATACCTCTCTGAAGCTCTCTAATCTCCCTTTGATGGTTGAAAATGTATAGAGCTGGACTGATATYATTAATGGTCTCTAACATTGCTGGCCCACCATTATTTCTTGGTGACAAATTTGTCATCTATGATGAACTRGAAGATTTTAGCTGCGTTATTCATTAGGAAGCCAAATTGGTAATGAAATCAAATTTGCCAATTCAATCATCTCTAAGATTTATGTTATAAATTTTGTAAATACCCACTGAACAAAGCATCCCATACAAGATTTAAACCAGATTWACAAAGTTGTGATTTGCCCAAATTCAAGTCCTCTGTATCTTTTTCTCCAACATGATATAGTGGCTAAAAGCTTTTTCAACAATTAGCATGTTATGGTATATACAYAYCRTAGAGATATAAGCAAGACAGAAAGATTGAGTGATTGCAAGAAACCATATTGCAGATTTGATCTTGTGGCTGGTAATTGGTGATGRCAATTCCAGAATTCTAGTCCTTATCGTTCCACAAAATGAAACCTTAAGCAAAAATGGGGGTCCTCCAACTAGAGCAAATCTGACCCTTTATTGTGTTATTGGTTCTTGAGCATGCACCATAGCCTTTTCTCCATGAGGAGGTAAATTCATGTTGTGTCAAATTTCATGTGGACTTTGAAATTAAATCACACTGTAGTCTGGTTTAAGAAATAATCACCCCATTTTTGTGGAAAATATTTAAAACCTAATACTGACTTTGGCCATTATGTTTGTATGATGTTTTCAATCCAGAATTTTAGTTTGATATGTATTTATCGTTTGAACAATTTTGTACAACCCTTAATGCAGGCTTTTCTGCATATTTTTTGAGCATGATTACTGAGTCATTTTTGTATGTGTTGTACACCTAGGATCTTTATCAGGCTTGTCATCGCATATATTGTAGTTTGGGGAAAGCCCAACCCAAACACCAAGTGTGTGACACAACTGAGAACAACTATCACTGTCACCTTAATAGATGTCCCCCTCATTTTAGTGAAAGATAAATCCAACACAGGGGAGGCTTCCTGGGTGACCCTAGGGGGATTGAGATGGAAAGTAATCAGAGAATGCCCCTATAGGTCAAGGTCAAAGAATAGAAAGAGGCTTGAGAGAAAGTCTTATAAAGTGGTAAATGGTTGCCAAGGTAGTGTACCTGCTAAACAATGTTAGACCTGCCCAAAACAAGACAATTTATAAAGATTTAAGCCTCAAAACCAAAGGGAAATCAGCAAGAAACCTTGCTGTCCCAAAATTGCAGCAGTATGGAAATATATATCAGCAATAAATGAGTTATGACAGCTGCAACATTAACCATCAAAATCAAGTGCGAGATGTTGGAAATAAAGCTAGCAACAAGTAGGAGGGCTGTTACTAAGTGTTATCAGCAAGGTATATAACAGCCTTATGGCTGTAGCAAACTTTTGCTACAACAACAAATTCTAGCCACTAAAATCAACAAGTAAACCACCCAAACAATAGTTTATAACTAGTAGAACAATTACCAAGGCTTACAAGTGAATTTCAGCAGTAGAAAAGTGAGTAAAAGAATGAAAGAGGATGAGTTTGCTGCAGCCCTATTGACTGTAGCTAAAAGTTTATTACAACAGCTAGATCACTTGGCTAATCAAGATGCCCTTAGGGCATAATATAACTTAAAGAATGTAAAATCAAATTCCAAACTTAAACAATTCAATCTCCTTGATATCACGTTTATCAATGCACAATATTCAATCTCCAATGAAAAAAAAACTACTACCTTATCTATTGGGTTATGGAGTCTATTGTTTATGAGCTTGGGTTTATTACTTCTCTAGGGGTGTAAGCCTTTTTACTCCATAGAACAAAAAAACCTTAGCAAGGTAAATTTAAAAGGGTGTAAGCCCTTTTACTCCTTGTAGCAACCTTTGAAAATAGTCTTTTCAATGACAATAAAAGATAGATCTTGATGGAGGGTGTATGCCCTTATACTCCTCCAAGGGTTTGACAAATTAACCTTGAAATCAAGAAGAAAACATATAATCACAGAAATTTCTTACCTAATCCAAGAGATAGCGTGAAAAACCCTTACTTATCAAAAATATTCCACCACAATTGCCAAGAAATAAGCATCAAGAGAAGTCGCTAGCCTTCCTTCACCAATAGAGAAGTAGAGACATCCAAAAGCACAAGAGACAAGATGGAGCGAATTGCCCAAGTAGGGCGAAAATTTCAGCCAAAAATGTATGCAATTCTCAAGTGAGTTGTTAATCCCTTAGAAGGGTGACGTCATGCCTTAAAGGGTGACACTATGCCTCAAAAGTGAGACATTGAGCATCTAGATGCAAGTCATTTGGCCTCCAAAAGCCATGTGTCATGTCATCATACGCTAGAGTGTCAAGTCACACATAACATAACCTCTAGAACCATCAAACCCCATCCTAACCCCATCATCCAAGGTGACGTCAAGGGATAGGGTGTGACATTCTAGGCCTCCCAAGGCCAACGTTTAGGTGCAAGGGGCCACAATGTCACCATCACATATTGTCCAAGTGCCTCCAAAGCCAACATTCATCCTCTCAAGCCCTCAATGAGTGGAGCACATTATCCATCCTGTGGGATTCAAGCCCCTATGAAGGTCCAAGTGACCTAGTCCCTCCATGGAATAGCTTACACCTGGCAAGGTCCTGCAAAGACAAACAAGTATGCCCTCCAAGGGTCCACAAGTCACATATATCATGCCAAGTAAGCCATATATAATAAAAGAACCACCCAAACATGTGCATTAAATCCCCCCTTTTCAAATTAAACGAATGCTCAAAGACCTTATACAACTTGCCAAATTTAAGTATGGGAGGGTTGTCATGGTGCCCTATTGGGTAGATCAATCTCCAAGTCAAGGAGTGTTTCCTAAGAAGACCCTCYCTAAGTCATATAAAAGAGTGTGAGGTGGATGAGGGTATGACTTTTGGGCWTGGGGTTCTTGACATATTAAGGGCTCATATTGTCTCATTTATGGRTGCCTTTGTAGAGGGTGTGCTTCATCCTCATTTGCAATGCAACATTTTTCCAAGCCCTTTATTTGCCATTAATTGATTATGGTCCAAAACATTGAGYGTTATGTGCAATGGAAAGTAAGGAGCACCGCAATGCTACTTGAAGCTAAGAACACATCGAGTGCCATGTGCAAGAAAAGTAAAAGACACTGCAAATACATTCCCTCAACAAGCGGGACATTTATTTAATTATGTGTTTTCCTTYTWACAGGTCCTTGAATTTTTGTGGAGAAGCGTTTCATTGCTCTCAATACCTTAGGGCGAGCATCTAGAGGATAATTTATGGCTCTTATCTTTTTCCAGCTACAACCCYTTTGGGCTTTTAGCCCCTTCTTCCCATGAAATGAGGTACACACCCTTCTTGGGGTCAATAAGCCCAAAAACCCAAAAGATGAGRAAACAAAGGGRAATAAGCATGGAAAGTGGTGAATATGGATGAGAATGGTATGATGATCCTTCAAGGGGACCCCCTAGTAGCAACCCTTTTCCCGAGAGTGACCCACTTACTAGGAAAACATGTCAACCACCAAGGTGAAATGAGCCAAGAGGTATAATTTCCAAGAAAACATTTTCAAAATCAAGAAAGTACCCTTTGCAACATGTTCAAATGCTTCAATTATTAAAATGACACTTACCACGAGACTGGACTTGTTACCTCATGAAGCAAGACATGTTGTCCTCTGTGGGCCAAGCTGGTGTGGTGGATGTTGTTGCTGTCAATCAATGGTGACGTGTGGTAAGAGGATGGGCTCTGTCTGCTCATCTAGCTCTTGGTACTCCATGTCTTCAACATGCGGGCCTTGAGACATCATTTCCTTAGTTACCCCTAGTTTGGGGGGGTAACAGGGCCCATTACCTAAATACATTGTACTTTTTGGGGAGAGGTCTTGAACTATTATCACCAATTCAAATGGTGATTTTTCACCTTTAGATTTTTATTTCTTATAGTGAACTATGTCTATATTATGCACTATATTAAAACTTGAAATCATAGAAAGTGTTCAACATGTGCTATAATCTATTTAATCAAGAGGAGGTTGTTTTACAATAACAATCACCTTTTTCCTTCAATAAGAAAATGACTTGAATCATGTTTGTTCTAATTTTACTGAAGAAATTTGAGGTCCTATAGGTTGCCCAATAGGCCTATCTTGTGACCTCTTGTTGGGCACGAAGTTTAGGTACTTTCTCTTGATGATTGCAGCTACGTGAGACATTCTCCAGGACACAAACCTGAGAGAGAGCCCCTGAGAGGGGTGTGTGGTTCCTATCTGAGACAAAGCTGGAACGTAGAGATGGCCTCCTCCTTACAGAGAGTTGAGAAGAACTCCAAATGATTCTCCTATGTAACGCAATGAGAAAGGAGATCTGCAGAGTTGGACGTCTCTGTGGCTAAGCACAAGGTGAACGTGTGAAATCCCAAAGTGCTGAGTGCATCGTCATGAGAACAGAAATGAAGATGATGTATTAGCCTCCTCTGAGCAGAGAGTTGATGAGCAACTCCAGAGGAGTCTCCTGTGTAATTCAGTGGGAAAGAAGATCTGTTGAGTGGACGTGTCTGTGGACGAGCACGGGTGAACGTGATCCTAGTGGCTAAGCACTAGTGAAGAAGTGGTTCTTCTGTGTAATGCAGTGAGCCAGAGATATGCAGTGAGTGAGCACTAGTGGGTGTATAAGATCCCTTGCTATATTGTTCAAGAGTCAGACCTACCTGTAACCCTAATTATAATGTAAAGGGTACAGGTCGGCTCCATCTTAATGTGATTGATAATTAATGTAAAAGATAATTAATCTGGTTAATATTAATTATATTATTAGATAGAGAGGTCGGCC